>JASANG010001040.1:0-186166 GCA_030248215.1 Enoplolaimus lenunculus | reverse complement strand
TTTTTCTTTGCAGAAACTTGCATCTAAATTGCTACTTTCGGCCTAAATTTCAAACTAACTTTTCGTAATAATGTAACATAATCATATATTTTGTGAAGGAGAACATTTCTGAAATTGTCATCAAGTAAAAGCGAGCAGCAAACTTTTTGTAGTTAGAAACGTTTTCATTAATCATCATATTCAATAATACAGTGAAAACAAAGTTTCAAGTTGTATTACAGCCCTTATTTTGCAAAATTATCAAGGCGTTTTTAGAGCACAGTCATATTTGTGTGTTGACTTCGTTTACCGCAAAAACGTGAGAAATTAGAATTGCTTGCAAGCACGGCTGGAAGTAAAATTTTTTCGATGTCCAACCTCACTGCCGAACCCGCTGGTGGCCCAAGAACAATTTAGGAAATACGTAACTACATGTTCATTTTTGCGCAGCAGTTGTTTCCAAAGAACGTGATTTGCAGAAAATGTCGTTGTTTTAGTAGCTGCAAAAATTGAAGGACTTTAGTTGTCCGAAAATTCCGCTATTTTGGCAAGATATAGATGCATTGCTGTATACACTGGGCATTTAATATTAATATTGTTGATTGAATTGTTAAAAAGTTCACTTATTTTCAAGAAAATAGTTTTGTTAATTAAAGCGACAATTATTAGACGAATCAATTCTGTGAAATGTGTCGTAATTAGCAAAAATGCACACAAAAAACTGCAGTATTTTAAGTTTTTACTTGCAGGTAAAGGTTGTTATTCAGTTTTATTTTATTGTACACGCAATGAGTGCCTTTATCTACTTCGTTCACTTCTCTTCGATCGCTTGCGTTTCGATGATGCATTCTTATAACATGAGCAATTATTAATGAACGTAAACCTTATAGGAGGTGCAGTATCTCGTCCCGAAATTTCTGCACAGACCTGAATACAAATATTCCGAAAAACTGTATATTCACTTCAATTATAAGGCACTTTTTGAGATTAATTATCTTCATTAGCATTTTAAAGTATTTTACCAAAAATTTCAGCAAAGTGTATTTTATCCGTACTAAAAATAAAAATAAAACTGATTTTTGTTTTTGTTCATTCAAGCGGAAAAAGTATGCTAAAATTTAGTTGCCAAAAAAGTTTAAAAGTTAAAATTTAAAATTTTAGTATCTTAGAGGTCTAATGAGCCTATCAATCAGGCTTGAAAACTAAAAATTTCGCACTATAAAAGAGCAAGTTTCATCTAAAAACAGCAGTTAGTTGGATTTCGAGACTTGGTTGTTTTAAGACGTTTTCGAAACAGTTTTATTGGACAGTTTTAGTGTGTTACAAGTTTGTTAATTTTTTTGACTTGAAATTTCTTTTGTCCATTATAGAATTGGAGCGTTATTATTAGTGATACAAATATTCCGTCAATTGTGGACCGAACTTCGTTATCGTGTGAATCATCGGAACTGTAAGTCAGGGCTGGCTATAGGAATGATGACCAATGTGTTAGTCTCGATTGCCTAATGGGCGCTTTACGACATATTGCATGATAAATTTTTTTGTGGGTGAACTGAGGAGTCTAAACATCATTAAAAATTTCATAGTCCCTGTATCTGAATCGTAACACTTGCCTCCAGTTAGAATGTGTATTTTGGTGCTGTTCCCCATGAAATAGGTTGATCATTTTAACATCCGCGTGCGCATTTTCACGTGGATGATCCATAAAACATTTCTTAATACAGCAAAACAGAAAACGTAATATATGCTTAAAAATGTGGCGGTATGCTGCAAAACAAGCATCAAATCGTTCCGTTGCTATTTTTGTTTAAAAGTGGTTTTGGTCATTGGTATTGCGCTCGAAAAACTGACGAAACGAAAACATTGTGCGTAAATCTCGGCTAAATTCAGCTATTGGTTCAAATCATGCTGTTTCAATTTGATTTGCGGCTAGAAGTAGTTTGACCTTCATTTGTGACATTCACAATTAAAGGTGTATTCGTTTTTTAGATTCATTGCAACTTCCACTAGTCAGAGTGGGATTCTGTTAAATAAAAACTGTTAGAACAAACGTCAGATATTATACTGCACAGAACTATCGTCCCCCCTACAGTTTATATTCAACTGCACTCTAGCAAATTTCGTGTCCATTAAACATTGCAGAACAATAACTGATAACCAAAACATAGCAGCACAAAGAATGTATACTATTCTTTCAAAGTACTGATGGCAAGAAATTGGTTTAACAATGCCGACGCAAAGGTCTTATAAATAATATTCATTTGCAATAATGCAACATTATAAATGCGTTTTATTCTTAACAATTATGTCTATGTAGCTCAATTAGGTTAGCGTCGACGTCGTACATCTGTAATTGCGGTTAAATTAAAACCTTCATGGTTTCCTGATATAATTTTTTCCAAAAAGTGTAAAACTTGTTGAAGAATTCTCAGAAGTCAAGCTGGTGTCCCAGGTAGACTAGCGTATACTTTGTCTTAAATACTCACTGAATACCTATCGGAAATATAAACCAGTGCGGTCATGTATGCTTGTAGAACACAGTAGTTATGTCCGACAATAAAGGAAACAATATGCGAGTATTTGTTTGAAAATATAATCTGAGTTTCATCAAAATTACCGGAGACGAAAGCGCAACCAGCGCTTTAAGTAAAATAAGGCAGCTAAAGAATATTGAATTCGCTAATTTAGATAATAATTTTCAGTCTTATGAAAAACTCGTCAACCTTTGATGTTTTTAACAACTTATTGCGATCAGACAAAAAGTGTGTACGTCAACTTTTGTAACAGCAAAATCGATCTTCAATCTTTTCCTATCACAAATAAACTTTTTTCAATTTGATCATACACTGCAAAAAATGGTGATTGAAATTGACTCTCTAAAAAATAGGCTTTTCTGGACTGCACAAACTGAGTCAAATTCGACTCTGCCGGAGTCAAATCCGACTCAGTGAGCGATTCATTGATCAAATTTGACTCTGGCGGGGTCGAATTTTGAATCAGTTTGTGTAGTCCGGAAAAGAGCCTATTTCGGAGAGTCAATTTAACTCACCAATTTTTGCAGTGTGCATTCATTGTTCAGTTCAACTGGCATTTGAAAAACGGTATCAAGTTACGAAACAACTTTGTCGAATTGTTCACAAGGGTTTGTTTAATTACATGTGTTTGTGAAAAGAAACAAATACTACTTACATTATGCACGACTTGTTGACACAAAATTGAAAATTGGGTTTATTTGTACACTTTACTTTTACTCTAACCAAATAAAAGAAAGATACTGAGAGAATTAGAGATATTAATGGAAATAGCAGTCTCTGTATGCATATTTATATAATTTTTAAGAAATTTTTTCACTTAAGTATGCTATATCATTTATATAGTACGGCAACCTATCATAGGCAGTACAATACCAAACAGCCCGATTATCAACATTTGTTAAAATAATGAATCAGAACCATTTAGAAGACACAGGGAAATGAATATTAATGTCACGTCTTTAGAAATAATTTCGTTGAGTTTTTTAAATTGAACTGATTATATATACGTTTACTATTGGATATTATTGTGATTATAATATAAATTTAACATATGGGCGTATTGAAACAGTATTTGCATTTTAGGGTTCAAAGGAATGATGTTTCATATGACTCTTTAAAAAGAGATTTTTCTTAATTCGCTGGTCTAAAATACTGAAACATGAATTCTTAATAACCTTATACTACAGCGCTAATTTATATTCCAAAAACAATTGAAATTGTATACCTTTTATACTTTGTCGTTCGATTGATTGAGCAACTTTGGAAAAAGTTTGCTTGTTCAAAATTAATTTACAAAGTTTATACGGCACCTGCTAATTTGGTAGAAATTAACAGTTAAACAAACACTTATAACCTCATTGTATTTTGGTTTTTGTCACCCCTTCTGTCACTCATTCTGTTTTCTTTTGCGGCAATCTTCAAAGAACTTGTGTTGTAGATAGGTAACAACGTTTCGTAAGTGTGCTATAAATAGTAAATTCTAGGCTTGAACTGTATATTAAGTTCCGGTTTAATATCCGGCAAACGAGCGACATCTGTATCCGGTTTACCTTATCCGGATTAACCCTTTCTCACATGAATATTTTCAATTCAATATGAGATGTAATTTCAAGGTAAGATTCGATCCCCAGTCTCACGGATGGGAGGCGTTTACGATGACCACTGAGCTATAAGAGCATGACGCTCGAGCCCGAATAGGCTCTCACGTCTTGTGGAGATTTTGCACTGCGCATATATCTTATAAATGTTAAACGCTGCTCACAGTGTGTGTGTTGCTCGTACATTAATCTATTTAGTTGATCATAGTATACTCTATGAGTGAAAAGGTTATAGTAACTAAGTAAGAATTTTTTCATTAAACCTGCCGGGTACCGCATATTTATGATTGTGGTGTTGAACTACATACGCTGACTTTTACGCGACTATTAGCACGTGTGTATAGCATACATGCATATTTGTCCAAAGTTTATATGCACATAAGTATGCTGGAACTTGGAATTAACAGCAACACCGTCATCGAAGGCGACAAAACTCCTCCGGCCGCGTTCTATACATGGGCCACTACTCTTATGACAATTATCTGCAGCTCCTTTGCTTGCATAATAAGTTGAAAAACATTAAAAGCTGATGTGCTGTACTGTTCTCGGCCATTTGTGCAGCCAATTAGTAGTAGCGTATCTACAGTAATTTTTAACGCAAAGGCACCTTGTTACCCACTACGCCGAGAGTACCAATTGCAGTTTCGGCCGTCTGTTTAAGCATTACTCGCAACTTCGCCACAAACTATAGGCCACACCGAATGCCAGTTTTGGGTGAAATATTTCGCCAACTCAGCAAACAAGAAACTACACTAAATGTGTTATAAGACCTGGGCAGAAAATGTTTACGTTCAACTTAGCAGATATAATGCGCAACAACGAGTTTTGTTTTATTAGTACAAGAGAAAAAATTTGCCAGTTTTAAAACCATTTCATCTCGTAACAAACAAAAATTGTTGCATCTAAACATCTAAAACTAAGTGAACTAACACAGGAAACTGCGTAGCTATAAGCAAGACTTCTATGTTGGTTATAAATATTAGGTATTGTAGCACCTGAATACGCACGGCACTTGTTATATCCCGTCCCTAGATCATGCTTGCAGCGTTCCTTGCAATTGATTGACACGAGTGCCTATTTTCCGTTTCTTTTTCCGTTATAGAAATAACGCAAATCGTGTTATTTTCACAGTGCAGAACTAATTCTAAATCATGTATATATCTGGCAATTTTTCGTTAGAGGTATGGTGCAATATTGTTCGTAATGAAGTAAAAATTACAAAATTAATCCAAAATCTTTGAACATTTCGATACATCCGCTATTTTTTCTTTAAAACTTTAGAAATCCCGGTGAATATTTGCACTCCTCTATTGTATAGGCAGAAAACCAAAACATCTTTGAAACTTTTATACCTCAATATCAGTTTTTTGTTCCCGTTTTCGTTATTTTGATAACTATCTGTTTCCGTTTTTGTTTCCTTTCGTTTTATTTATCGTTATTTGTATTATTTGTTTACTCCCAGGTAGCATTCAATAGTTTGCTCACAGATTTTGCAACAGTATTAAAGCACAGCTTGATGGAGTCGATCGGTGAGGGTGCTTCTAAAAGTTTTAAAGTGGCTAACAACTTATTACGCAGCAGTGTGTGGTACTTACAAGTCTATGTAAAGAAGTAACCAAACATGTAAAAATCGTAACAACGAAATGGAACTTGCACGAAAATTTTATTTGAAAACTACTAAGATTGACGCGTGCTTCTCGTTGTCGTATGATTGTGGCTAGAGAAAGTTGTTTATTATGTTTTTACCGGAATAGGTTGTTCATATAGTTCCAAGAATCAATAAATTTACTCAATATTAAAGCAGTGAAACCTGCAGACAGATGTCTGAAAAACGCATTTAATGGTTGGTAGACGCGGAAGGAAGCTGTGTGTAACTATTTAAGAAACGTCCACCTACAACTTTGAGGCCAAGAGTTATAGTTGACAAGTAGTGTTTTGCGGCATCATTAGTGGAATTCAATATATTAGAACTAATAGTTATAGCATTTATAAAAGTTCTGAAATAAAGTCAATTCGTAGTTGCAAAATTCGGGAATCTTTATTGTACGCTTTAGCATCTGCGTATTCGTGACAGATAATCGGTAGCAGTTCCTGCGTTTTACTCAAAAATCTATTATCTAAAGTATTACCATTACTCGGTACTGTTGTACCTGTTACAGTAAAATCCGATCCAAAACTATAAGCAACAGTTCTAACTGTCGGAGGCAATGTGAAACAGAACTAACTGTTACATTTTGGCAGTTAATACAGTTCCAAGTGTCGATTTTGGTCCAGAATAAACATTATCAATCAACAGTTGGTGCAGTTACAACTGTTGCATTTTGGGCCGGAACTACCATTTTTCCACTACTCCAACAAAACCTCATAAGGCACACAGTTTTGAATATCGTGATTAAATTAGATAAAGGCATTTTTCCACGCAACGCGGAATAGCTTTTTTCGTTATGCTTACACTGAGAAAACATTCGTGCCAGAAAACCGGACAAGGTTTCACAATTTTAGCACACTGCAAAATAAGGATAGTCGAGGTCACAGCAAACTGGAAGCATTTCCAAATAATGTTTGTTTTGTAGAACGTAAAAAAGCTGTTTTATCAAATGCTTAATAACGAGCCAGAATAATAATTTCTTCTTGTAAACGTCCAAGTACTTTACACTAGCTAAGCAATTAAAATGGAAATATCTGATTTTCCAAACATGCTGCCAATGGTATCTTCAAAACGGCGTTACGGATACTTTCTGTCACCACTGCGAATGGCTGTAACTCCTCAGGCTGACTTGGCAAATGATTGTGTGTTTGAGGAACCGATTCCTTGTCCTAACTGTGGTTTTCTCGACAGATGTGGCGGTTATGTGTATAAATTTGCAACGTATACGCTCACAAGAATATACAATAGAAGCATTGTTTTTGTACAAGGTGACGGTTATGGCGTTAACGAAAGCAGTCGGTCTGACTTAAATCTAATACATGATGGTTACGCTGACATTAGTGAACCTTATTTGGCTTTGTTGAAAGAACGAACCAGTTATGTGCCAGCGTTATCACCAGTGTTTTACACACAGTATGCCGCAGTTGTGAGACGACCTGCTACTGAGTCAATTGACATATTTAATGCTGTATCACTGAGCACAGGTAAAAGCAGAATAAATCATTTATTTTGATTTGAATTGGGAAGTAAAAATGTTAAGCCGTAAAATTAGGAGGGTAGCGATCGCTCTGGTTTAGCAATGCAGTCGTTTCCTTTTTATTCCCCCAAACACCGCAAGCTAAAGCAATATACAAGAGTAAAGCACGAATACCGACACAATGCAAGTAATATGCCTAACTGCTCTGGTTATTCCTGTTAAGGTGCCGAAAGTTTCTTTGTTTAGGTGCTTTCCGCACGTTCATTACGATATTTATCCGATTGATCCACTAAGTCACTAGCTCACACTTTATAAATCCAATGCAAACTTTAACGTGTCAAATACCCCAAAATTTTATGAATCCCCAAATAACCGTACTAAATCTCCAGAAACCCCAGAAAACAAGCCAAAACTAGCCACGCTAGAATTGACTAAACACCGGAAACTCCCAATAAATCCCCAAGAACCCCGTTAACACATTCCACAGAAGCCCCTATCAATCCCAGGTATTGCCCGTAGGCTCCGCACTATGCGCTCCGTTTCTTTGATTCCCTCAAGCCGGTGCACCGTAGTTTTACATAGAGCCACCGTACCGTGACTACAATTCCAATTAACTCCTGTCCGTCCATGTCTCCCAGTACCGATTACGCAAATCAAGCAACTCCGATGAAGACTACAATTGCAAGTTCAAAGCAGAAACTAATGCAAAAATGTCCGCCGCAAACCATACTTCAAAAATTTAATAATGATTATGGAGGCTGGCTGTCCCAGTCACGATATTTAGATGATTTGCATAACTTTGAGCGGCTTCGGGAGTCTGGGACACTCATCAAAGCCTTGATTTTTAACAACAACAACACAACAACAACAATATGTCCCACCAAACCCCTAGCTAAGACATTTGGTGCACCAAGCCAAGAAAATTTATTATTTAATGGCCACGCAGGGCCCCTTATACATTTACCTTGTGGACACGACCGCCACGCACAGATTTATAAATTTTACGCCGTTTAGCAACGCCTAGGTGGCAAGCCAAAGCCAACCAACTTCGTCCCTATGATCGTTGGCGGCGTATATTCGTGCTACTTGTTCCTTTTTGAAATTATCTTATTTTCCCGCGTTTGTGACGAAGAATAGGTCCATTTCCAAAATATTTCTTAACTTCCGTTTGCTGTACGCAGGTAAATGAACTGACATTTGGAGATCTCCAATGTGATGTGCGCATTCTAGTCTGATTGTATAGCAGACTAATTTTAAGTATTGTTAAGTTGTCAGATTATGCTTACGCCTAAGTTTAGTTAAACCTAGCCTAAGTTAGTTTTCGGGGGGGGGGGTACCCGGCTCAAATTAGCCAGATGGGTATACCAGGTATCCGGTCATCCACCTGGCGTACAATGTGCAAGCCGCTACGGCGGCCTGTTTTACCCGGTTCGGTTCCGTAGAAGATCCCAATTTTTCGTCTTGTAGTAGCGCGTGCTCTCTTTTTGTCCGTGTAAGCCACCGTAATAGCTGAGAAGTCCCGCCTTCTCTTCTCAGCGTGGCAGAAAAAGGGCGCGTTGCCGTTGCTCCCGCAAGCCGACGTGTCGTACCTAACTGCGGAACTGGACACGCTGCTCTGCCACCTAATTAAGCTACTCGGACATGGCTGATCCCGTCATAACTGTATATGGTGCGGGTGGTTACTTGGGGTATACAGGCATCTGCCGGGGGAACTGATCGTCTGTCGCACGATGCCCGCTTGGTGGAAACTCGTTGGTGGGATCCACGCTGGCGAGTTTCCTGAGTGTGGGTAAGGCAGGCAACCCCCGTCGGAGGTGCGGATTCTGTTTGCTCGCTTTTACTGCGTGCACGCAGGACCTTGTAGAATTTCGCGATTACCTCTAAGGATGTCGGCTCATGATGTACCCACTCCAGGACTGGTGACCGCTCATCCTGATTAAAGGGTTATCATCTAATGAAGATGAGGGAACTGAGAGCGGGCAGCAATGCTTTTCTGCCTTTAACTCTGTAAACGTTTGTTAAAGCGTATTATAGCATCACTATATCTGAGTATTTTGCGCTTTAACGCGATTTCTTCACCATACTTGCATACAGCATCTTATGAGCAACTACAGTGCAAAATCTGAGCAAAAACGTATACTCCATGCGCAGCGTATAACCATAATTATGCACAAATGTTACAAGGCGTGAGAGCCCCCTCTTAAGCTCGGTTCAACCTATTGAAACTTTTTCCTGCTTTAGTCTCCATACCCACCCCTTTCCCACAATCAAAAGTTACCTGGTGTACGCAAATATTGCGGAAGTTGCGTTACAGTGCCACAAGCTATTACCAAATAGATTAAGCTGCAACAACTGCAACAATAAATTGTGACAATTACTTTGCTTGATGGCTGATTTTATTTCGCAAAGTTGCATGATTTCAGTTTATACAACTTTGGCTTTTGCTGCTACTTATCTATCGCTCATCTCAGTGCGTCGTGCTTCAAAATATTTCGCTAATCTCAAGTTGAACCAAACCATTCAACTTATATCATTAGCAGCATTTTGGATTGTTTTTGCAACCGCATTATCATATGTTGGATCATCGATGACAATTACACTGTACAGCCCTGCACGGCCGAAGCCATTATTTAACAATATGAAAGCAATGGCTGAATTAATGTTGCAGCACAAGTTGAGACCCATTCTACAGTATCAAGTCGATGTTGATGAATTGTTTCGACGGCCGAATCCAAATAAAACCTCACAGATTTTACAGATGCTTAGCCGAGTTTACCTTGACAAGGTAAGTTGGTACTTGCTTTGTTCCCCCCACTAATACTAGATTCATTAATAGAAAAAGCTCCAATCTACATTTAGGCAGTGGTGTGGTCGCAGTTTTCACTTTTCAATCAGCGACGCTGCCGCCCTCGAGGACTCTAGCGGTTTCAAGAATAGTATTAAAGCAGGATGGGAAGCTATGGTCTCTCAAACACTCACGCTAGCCAACTCATTTTATATAAAGAACAGCTAAAATTTCTAATGAAGTACGATTTTGTCTTTTTGGAGGTCTAAACTGTTTCAGGTTGTTACTCCTTTAAAAATAATGAATATCGAAAATGCAGTATTGACGGTTATCAATGGGGGAACGCGTGACACCCAAAAAATTCCTTACGTCCTCCTTATCAAAGACATTGATAGCTTGCAGTATGTTATACAGCGCCATTGCAAAGATGTTTGGGTCATATCGGACAGTGCTAATTTGTTGCCTTCTGTTTATGCGGCGATCTATGTTAGCCCAAAATTGTTACAACCGCGTAAGTCTGCATTAAATTTTGGTATACAGGTCAAAAATTGAATTTCGTGAAAAAAATTTTGAAGTTATCTTATGAAATTAATAAACTTTTTGGTGGTTGACTTTGAATGCTGTAAACATTGTGGGTAAACAGCAGCCAAATTTTACAGCAACGAATTGAAAATTTTACTCATAGATGTTAATAAATATGCGTTTGGAAAAACGATGGCTCTGACAAGGTAAAATAAACAACACCATGTTAAATGTTTTAAAAGCATTTTGCACTGCGTCATCCAGAAAACAAACACATGACAGTTGTGAAAGACGAAATTCGAAATGAAACGGTCACAAGTTTATACTGTGACATCTCGACGCAAAGCTTGCTATTAATTTAACAAAACAGTGCTGTCAAAAATAAAACCGTTATGAAACGCTGCTCGCGTTTGTAGCGAGCAACATCTTTCAAAACGGTTTTATTAAACAGGCAATCTTCTAAACTGCATTGTTAGTGTAGAAAAACTGTATAATAAACGCTTTTTAGTGTTTGTCAAAACGCTATTTTAGTATCAACGTCGTGTATGTTTGACGCGGGTCATATTTCAGCATATCAACAGATTGGATTTTACGAATCTCAAATAATTACCACTGAATATTTCGCGTGGATCAAATGGTATTTGCGCAGAAATAACTCTGAATGTATGTCTGTAAATACAGATGAAAAAGTGGGACAGCGTAGAGGTTCACTCGATGTGCAACAATTCAAAACGTTGAATATTGCAGCGCTTGCACTGATGCTGTTTGCATGCGTCATATTTGCGTTCGAAATGACATTTGGCCGAAATTATGAACGAATCACGAAGAATGGTTTTACTCGTACAACTTTCAGCAATGTTTCTAAAAGTTTCGACAAATCGAAGCGCAGCGGAACGCAAGTGAATGTGTCAGAAATGGCGGTTCAAGCTAATTTTAGGATACATCGTCGACCAGCAACTGCAACTAGCATTTCCTTACCTCCTTTGCCGGCTAGTTTATAACGGAAACTGGTAACACGCATCAACACAAAGCGAGCATTTATTTTTAATACCACAATATGGTGTTTTGATGAGCGAAGCGAGCAAGAAGTCAGTAGCAAATTTTTATATTATTAAATCCATGAACAAAACTAGACGCTTTTGAATTTCGAGTTTTGCCTGGGTTCAGTGATAAGCGGGTCCCAAATTAGCCCTATGCCCGTTCTGTTGAGCACTGGTCCTTTATTGTTGGTTTTCTAAATAATTTTGTTGTAAAATATTACCCATCTGACTATTTGGTCAATTTGGTTAATCATCATGGCAGGTAAAAACTATATTTGATATAGCGACTACTGTTTGTAGCACATATCGCCAGTTTAGTAACAGGCTATGGAACAGAGTCTTGCACGTATGTGAAATTTCGCAAAGTATTTCAAAATTCAACGTTTAAAATTGATCAATTCAAAAGTTACAAAATATAACGAAAACTTATTCTTGACAATACATACATCACAGAGTATGGGCTTAGAAGTTCAATACTAAGAATGGTTTAATAATTGTTGAATCAAGCAAATTATGTTTACTACATTTTAATTACAACGTTACACTCGTAAACGACACAACTTTTATGAATCAAAATGATTGGTTTCTTTTTGATTTGCCCATTTTATGCAGCCAAGATTCCGCTTTTAGTTTGCTGAACAGTAGAACTAATTTGCGACATTTTCGATAATTTTCTGCAAAACCTAAAATTTTATAGAAACACATTATTTTATTGAACGAAAGTACGCATTGGTTAGCTGCTGAACCAATACAAGAAGAGCGTTCAGAATCTACCAAGTGTGTAAAAGTCGTTAATAAAAAACACTTTAACTCCTTTGTTATTTAGTTCCGAAAAACATGGATCGAAATATTTTCGCCGCTTAGAATATGGTCTAGAGAATGATACCCCTTTTACCGCATCTTGTCGTTTATATCTTTTGTTACTATCAACGGCTACTTGCGCCTTTTAGAGCGTGAACTAATCAACTTAATAGATCTTATATTGATTAAAAAGAGTAGTTATACACCACATGAAAATGCCATATTTTAATTTTTAAAATATACGCATTTTGTGGCAAGAACATTCACTTCTCATTAGATCAACTTTTTACTAAAGACAAATTAGTTGGAATCAAGTTTATTGTGGGGGCGTCATACACGCTCCTAAATTTCCTAGGACTTCACGGCAAATGCGGACTTAGTTTGACACTATATAGGTATAATAAAGATTGGAGATAAAATTCAATGTATAACTTAGTTTGTGAAATACTGCAGAAACGTTTCTATCGCTTTACATGTGCTTATCATTGTTGTCATAATTTGTAATCAAGGTTTAATCATATAAGGAAGATAATCAAAATAAATAATTGTAGTTAAACGTACATTTAACCCAAGCGCATGAATTCGTAGCGTCGTTTGTCAGGGTTTCCTGAAATTAGCAAGTATTGTATCAGTTTAGTCTGGTACGTTTGTAATTTGGGTTTATTCTTATTGTGTCGAGAGCTCGTTCTGCCAACCACCGGTAATTAGTTAAGTTCACCAGTGAGCGAAAAAGTTTTTAACTTGCATAATACAGCAAGTTATACTGTAACCTGTAAAATGCTTCGTACCAGTTTTTTTCAGAAATTTCGGGAGCGGATGCGTCCCACGCCCTCAATTCAAACAAATTAATTCATGTCAAATTTGACTGTTGGCCAAATATATCGAATACCAAGTGAGAGTACCCGAAGATTTGGTAGGTACCTTGCGTTGCACGTCATTAAAAATATAAGATGCCATGACAAGCTCGATCATAGGTTGCGAGCGCTTTTACACAATTTTCAGCAGGAATTTGGGAATGTATACACTACTAGTAAGTCTTTTGTTAATTTGCATTAAAAAATACTAGTTATCCTTAGTTGCGCAGTGCAAACATGTGCAACTCTCTTAAAATACACTGTGTTTATATTTAAACCCAATACCGAAACAGATTTTCTACGCTTGGTCGGCTTGCAAAAATTTCAAAAAATACTCAAGTTTTAGCACCGTTGTTGCATAAAATTGCTTAGTAGTTCGGAGCTACATCCTCCGAGACCCTCCTGCACGTATTTATCTCACGCAACCGACCGGGTTTTAAATCCTTAAACTATGAAATAGAACTAGTTTAGTTTTGTCGTCAGGCCAGTTGTCAGAGCTTAATATAATAGAAAAGTCCAAAAAATGCAGGTATCGTTCAGGGAGTTTTTGTAAAAGTTGCACGCAATGTCCAGATTCATTTTGCGAAGCGCGTTTTATAGTCGATTCGGAGACGCCACTCAGTTAATTTCTTGGCTACGGGTCTGTTTGTGTAAAGTTTGATCAAAACGCATCATTTCTGGCGTTATGATCGGCAAGTTGATGTCTATCGATTATATTTTCCTCAAGTACAATTTCTGTGCAAACGCAACTTTGCAAGCGCTATTCAGTTTATAATCATTAGCGTCGTACGCTCACAATTGTTTTTCTGTTGAAATTAGCTTTCTGTTTTCAGATACGCAATACTTAAAATTTGTCCAAAATTATGTGAATAATGATTGTTGTAAACAAGTCAACTAAATGCTTAACAACGTATGCCACAGTTTAACTGAATGAAAATTTTCAAAAAGTTTGCAGTCGGGTTAAAGGTTGACTTACTTTTGCCAAGCCGCATGAATTCGTATCGCCTTTTCTCTGGTTGGCCTAAAATTAAGTGCAAAACTCTTAGGGGTGCGCTATACTTACTCTGCCGAACGCCGCCGCACACCGACGTTCGCTGTTATCAGTTGCGAACAAAAATATAAACAAAATCTATTTGTTGGCGTGCGGTGACACAAGGCGGCGTGGGCAATTTACAGTAAAAAAACTTTTACTGTACCTCGCGCCGATATTAGGCGCGTACAGGGCAATCCTTACATGTTGTGCACCTCTTGACAAATTAAATCAAAACTATATAAGCCCAAAAATTGTGTTGAATTTGACTCTGTATTGCGTCAACATTTTATTATTTTGTTAATACCTCAGCGCAAATGTACCTACACATTTAATTCTATGGAAAATTCACAACTGAAGTGCTGATATAAAGCATTGATCCTAGAGAAACGAAGCCTTCAAACAAACGGCATATTTTCAGTCGGACAGAGCACTGATTATAATAATAAACGCAATGAAATTAAAGCCGCTGACATACTTCGCCCGAGTCTCATGAATTCATATCTACGTTTGTTCATTTCGGGATCACCTGTAACAAATAACATATCTGTGGCGCATTCAGAGCTATCTAAGTGGCTTAATTTACAAATCATGACTTCAAAAAACGGTAAGGTATCTCAGAATGAGGAAGTATGTCCAAATTGCATAAAACACAAACACTGTTTTACTGTTGTTTATGCAGAGACACAGAGTGCATTTTTCTCTGAGGTATATCAACTCCAACAACGCACAATATTTTTAAAAAGATACTTAACCCTTTCTCACATGAATATTTTCTATTTCCCCTGAGCCCTACTTTTATGCTAGGATTCGAACTCCAGTGACTGGAGTGGGAGGCGTATACCATCACCACTCAGCTATAGGAGCGTGACGCTCGAGCCCGAGGGGGCTCTGACGTCTTGTGGTGATTTAGTACTATGTATACCTGTTGCAATTGTTAAACACGGTGCGATATATGTTATTTAACGTATATACACTGCGCTGAGTTGCCTATAGGCAACTCAATGTGAGAAGGGGTTAAATTTCCAAGACATTATCATGCTTGCTTTCTATGATGTCAGTGAAATAAAATATTATGGAACGTACACGGAAGTTGAGTAGAAAAAATTCCGAACAAAATTTGTAGACTTGTAAGCTTAAATTTAAGCTTCAGCATAAGCTTATTAGTCGAAATCGAAACAACTACATAGTGTCTTCGAATCAGTTCATCACCCGTTCTATAAGAAAGTGAATTGAATTTAATAAACCGTACTTCGTCCAAGTCGCATAAACTCGTATCTTCTTTTGTTCATTGAAGAATCACCTAAAACTCATGTGCATTTTGTACCTTGAAACCGTAGACCTGGTTTAGCAAATTTGTTAATTTGAAAAATATCATTAAATACTTCAAAATAGGATCCAGACATGCGGTAGACGAATCTACCAACTTGTCTCTCAACACTGTATAAAAGCCATAAATATACCTAAACATAATCCTAAGTGTAATCCTAATCCTAAACCTAAACCTAGCATAATTATACGCGACAAATTATCGAATAGATGAAATTTCGGATCATATGCTGTTAGGGGACAAATTGTCGGGTGACGAATTGTTGTGATACTGCGGTAGACGTGGTTATAACCAGTATATATAAGCGTAATTGCGTACTTAAATCACTAAAATGTGAATTCAAAATAATTTAAGTATGGACTTGACAGCAATTCTAAGAGCCAGGGAAATTTTTAGAACCCAGTTATACAATGATCAATTGATCAGAAATATGAACCTCTTCAGAAAATATTTTTCTTGTATTTTACAGAACTCTTGCTCTGAGACTCATGGACTATTAATCAATTTGCTAGCAAGTCTCAGTGACATTCGCTGTTGCTATCAAACTTAAACTCAATGTTAACATGAAGTAGACTGTAGTGCATGTATAGTCCATAGCAGGACGCTAAAGGGTGAACGGATGTTGTGATACCTCCGGGCGGTCTAAGAATTCCAATTAGATCATTTCCCCATGGCGATGTCAACAAAATATTTTGATATGTAACTGGTATAACAAAGTAATCCTGACTGTGGCACTGTTAGGATGTTCAGGACTTCGGGTTAAAAAATTATGCAATAAACATTTGATTATTTTTCTGCTGAGAGGATACATTGCCCAAATCTGAAAATGGGGCTGGATTGAAACAATTTGATTGTTACTTTTTCATTTTGTTTTATACTACCTATGATGCAATAGTTACTTAATGTTTGCAAGAAACCTGTTAGGGTTGCGCTATACTTTTGTTGACGTCCGGAGCCGTCAGTCACCGTAGGGTGCCGTCCGTTACCGTGCGGTATCGTACGGAAATAACTCACGTACGATAACTTACCTTACGAACGGTACCGAACGGCGCCGTACGGGTGATGCACGGTGCGGATGACGCGTACGCGTGACGGACGGCGTCGGACGGCATGTATAGCGCAACGCTAACAGACAAAAAACTTTACTTACTTCGACCGAGACGCATAAATTCGTATCTGCGTTTCTCCATATCTGAAACGGAGAAAAACAGCAGTGTGATTTTTGTAGTGTTTCGGTATAAACTATCATTTTAAAAAATGAAACAAAACACACACTGTATCGTAGTGACCCGAATAAGAGGGGAGAGGGTAAAAAGATGGGGTCCTCATTTTGAGTCCCAATCAAGAGGAGTTCGTATTCCTAATACGAGTCCGTATCCTAATAAGAGTCCGTAAGCGGATAGAGTCCCTAAACCCTATAGGGTCCATAAATGTCAATTATCCCTAATTATGGACCGTAATTGACTGCAGGGCCCAATAAAGCTGAGTTCGAAACTTTAAAACATACTTAAGTGTTGAAAGTACGTTTCAAAGTATAGCCTTGCATTATCGATCAAGCTATTGATAGAAAGAAGGCAGTAGAGGATGTATATCAGTAACGAAGGGTGGCAGAGGACGGGTTAAAAATAAAGACAGTTCGTAACCGAACAACAGGGGAGGCACCTTCTGGAGGGGCCAAATATATATTAGTCCACCCCTCTTATTTGGGGCACTGTAGTAAGCTGGGAAACGTTTATTCAAGCATATTTCAGTAGAATATAATTACCGAAGCGGGAACTTTTTGCAATCACCTTCAGTCAATACAGTTTTAGAGTAGAAAGGGGTATAAATTTGAAACCCAAACTTGAACTCTAATGGCGAATTTCCCAAATTTGCATCAAATAACTTGTCCACATTGCACGATACGTTGGTCACTATGCGCTTAAAAACACGGCAAGACAGTAAGCAAGAGGGGAGTGCAGGGGCTCTCCCCCTCAATAAACATAGCCTCCCAGAAGAATTTCAGCCTCGGTTGTATGCGACTTGAATTTTTGGAAGCTCCTCCTGAAACTTAATCAGATCCTCAGTAAGCAGAGGCAGCAACGTGCCTTTAGTGCGGCCTATCGTAAGTTGTAACCGAACTTGCTTAACTGAGACGGTCGTAGCTGTAGTAAAGTAGACATGAAATTTTAAGTTATGACTTCAGTCTAAAGCAAATAAATCGGGGCGAACCGACAGTGTTCATTATTCTGAGAACTAAAAAATTTTGACACATCGCTATATTTACATAAGTTTTTCTGAGGACTAAAACATTCCGAAGCTTTGCCGTATTTACATAAGCGTCCATGATGTTGGTACGCCTAAAAAATTTTGCCTATGGCGCCGTTTAGATGCTATATTTAATATGTAAGAATAGCGCTAATATGCTCTAAGAATAGATCTAATACTTAACACACCCGACAACGTAAAATTTTGTGCTGGGAATTCTAATAAATTGTGACGATGTTTCTCGTCCGCAACGTAGGTAGATTGGATATAGTTGTCCTATAAAATAACAATTTGTGTTGAGGTTAAAAACATTTGATGCAGAAAAAAACGTTTAACTTCTCGTTCGATTCGCTCGTTAGTACTTTTTCCAAGCCCAGTGAATGTGGCCTGTAAACGGACCCGCTGTTGAAAGCAAACTTTACCATTGTGATTTTGAAGAAATGTGATGGACACTTCATTCGCTTCGCTTGTGAGGTTCCTTTCTTTACATATTAACCATTTATCGTAAATTCATACCATCGTAAACTCTTTACCTCGTTAATTTCGTCCCGTATCCCCCCGCAATTTTCACATTCCATTTTTCTGGTTGCGCCACCGGTACAATTTGCGGGGTAAACATAAGCAAAATTATAAAACAGAGCTTCGTATGACTGTCGGTCGAGTTAAAAGTTTTATAATGAGAGATATTAAGTACTGGTAACATTCAGGTGCAAAACGAACCGGAAACGGAACCCAATTCCAAGCGTATACTAAACCTTAATACAAATATTTGGCTTTGATTTCTATAAATTAATCAAGGATTGGGTAACCAGTATAAAAAACCGAGGTTTCGACTGAAATTTTACAAAGCACGGTCGGTATAGACAGTAGTGTCAAAAGAACATCAGTGTTTCAGTTGTTTAATATTGGTTTTGCTCGAATACAGCACTAAAATGATTCCTAGCAAAGTTTAAACACAATAGTTTATAAATACTGTTGACACCATAATAAATTAAGTGTATAAGTATTCAAAATCCATCAAAAAACGGTTGGGCAAACTGATAAAACTGTTTTACTGATTTCTGCTTCATCGTTGTAATGAATCCCGAAAGATTCAGACACTTTTTTCTTTGTTTCCGCTCACATCTTACAGTGTGGTCAACTGCGCGGTGCTAATAAGTCACATAACTTAGCGCGTATCACCGGAACTAAGGTATTAAACAAAAAAATCAGACTATAAGAAAGTGTGACATAGTTGTGAAACAAAAAGTGCATTGTACTCTGGTAATCCTAAGCAAAAATTAGTCTGAATCCTAACCATATTCTATTGGAATGCAGCGGAAAAACCGTACGACCATCCTCAAAAACATGATCCCAGTTAAGGACAAATAATTGAACCACGTTTTCCCGTTAATAGTAAACCGTACGGAGTAGAGTCAATTACTGTTCAGTTTACTCTCAAGCAAACCAATTATTACTAAATTATAACAATCGTCAACGGAAGCTGCCGCAACGTTATTACAGAAAAACGAAACGCCGTAATGAATTTAGGTAAAGAGCCCAACGCAACTGCACGACGTAAAACGTACTGTCCAAATCCATATCTTCTTCTGCAAAACGTTTATTGCGAAGATGGTATTCGCTTGCTGCATCATCCTGTTCGTCAATGGTTGAGTGGATAGTTTGGCTGTTTTGTAATTCTTTCGAGGTTCCACTGTGATTTGAATCCGACGACGTCACCGAAGCGGCGTAATTTTCCGCTGGAAGTCCGATAATTACAACGCAAACTAATGTCACCGTGAGCGATAACATTGTTAAATTACTGTTCGATACTCCTCGCATGGTTGTATTTTTTGTATAAATTTAAAACGCTACTATACCTCTGAAAAAATGATAGGAGCAGTGGCGGACCCGTTAATTTCTAAAATGGAGGAATTTTAATTGGGCAAAAATACTCGCGCACAAAATGAAAGAGATGCCGAACGCCATTTATGATAACTTGCAAATAACGCAATCGTTTAGTGATGGTATAATAAAAACCCGATTGGCAATTGCAAGTTTGGGTCGCGAGAATATATATCTTCAACTAGCAAATCTTAATGCTTAAAATGGTACATATAAGCCGCATTGAGAGTTATTGAGTTTTAGAAATGCTTACGGTCTGTATTTGTTCGGTAGTTACAAAGACCGATTTTCAGTTACAGGTAAATAACTATTATGCACAAATGCTTATGGTTTAGGACGGCATGAATATGACCTTCGCATGGGTAATGCCTAAGATGCCAGACAGGAGCGTTATAGAACAACGTTGGGAGACACATTTTGTTTATTTCATAAGGCGCTACGCGAACTAAAATATTGCTAGGGTCTAAACAGGCTGCAAGCCTATCGTAATTTTTACTCACGCTAAGGCAACAAGATTAATTCTCGTCACAAAAGTGTCTTAAGAATAAACATCTGTGATGTTCGCAACAGAAACATCTCTAGGGTCATCAGTTTTTATATTTGGTACACTGGCGAATACAACGGGGTCACCCAGGTTATAGCATCCTGCATTGAGTTCACGATGTAAGTTTTTTGTTAAGATTTCATATTAAAATTGTGTTTGGCTTCTCGTTCGCTTCTATCGCGAGTTTTTTCGCTGTTACATACCGCGCGGCCTTCTATTTCCAAAGTTTCGTTGATCCGCAGCGCAACTTGGTTTATAATGTCACGTATGTTCCCATCGTTACTGACAATTAATTTTAGCCCGGTGTATTATATACCACCTTGCACAATTCGATTTTAGCAATTTGTATATTTTAATGATTTTTGTTTCAAATTTCAATGTTAACCAAGATATTTTTCGTTTTTTGTTCAGCACGAACGTTAAATTTTATGCATATTTGTAGGTCTATCCTTAGGTTATTGATCTGTAAGTAAGCACTTAAAGTGCCGAAATTTTCAAAACCGGCTTACAATGATTTATTCCTACATAGCTTCAATGCGGCAACTACAGGGGGGCGAGGTGCAATGTACCTCCCAAACAAACGTGTTCGCCATCCACCAGGCCAAGAATCTTACAATGCGCTAACATTCTGGCTCCGGCTTAGGTTGAATAATTGCCGGACGTTTTGGCAAGTGAGGTAGTGAAATTTTTTTGTATTTTTATGAACGTTGTAAGTTCGATGAGTTTCCTATTAAGTAAAGGGTAATTTTAAAACCTTTAAATTGCCCGGATTTCTTAAAACGATGTTTGATAACTTAATACAATGCCTCGACCAATCATTTAAGATTGGCAAATTCACCATTTTTGCTACTTAAAATTTTTACGACTGCGTTTTTTCAGCCACGGTTGCACCCTGTAATTCAAGTAATAAAATTTTCCATATACTTAGCTTTAAGTTTAAGCTCAGGCTAAGCCTTGGGCTAAAATTCAGAAAAAATCTAGCTTAAGCCTAAGCATAGGTCTCCGCCTTAGCATATAAATTAATTAACTTAAGCAGTCTTACTGTGGAGAAAGTCTCCAACAGCCCACCCTGCTACTTGGTTTTCACCAATAAAAACTACACACACAAGACTACACTATACCGCCGCTATGGAACACGGTTCATAGAGCGTTTTTTTAGCATTTTTTAAATTTGATCAGCATTTTCGTCCTGGCACTCAATTAAAACTAACGAGAAACGCTCTGTATACGCTGGCGCGTTCCGATCGAAGTATTTCAATGCGCCCGTGTTAGTTTTTACAATTAATTATTAATTATGTTCTTTGGCGTATTCAAAGCATAATGTCCGCGTATACCATATACAAAAGCAGCCAACAACTGAAAGCTAGAAATAATACACTTCGCTTTGAAAGAAGGAATTTAATATTTTACAGAACCGATAAGCCACCACTGGCCCATGCATATTGTCATGTCAGCGCGGTATATATATTGATCATGACCCTGCAAACCAACTACATCACCAAGAGCTCGATAGCAGTCTATCAATTTAGATATTGAAAGTATCATTTTGCAATAAAAGCCTGTTTTGTTAATAAACGAAACAAGAACATTAGGCAAGCCGTAACAAGTTTTTGTGACCTGCAGAATCAAAACAGTTGTTTTTCTAAAATTTTTAAAAAAGTGCATTTTTCTTGTTTTATCAAAATTTTGGAGTTCATATTTACGCTCTATTTCTCCACCTCAATACACTTTTGTAAAACTTAGTGTGCTGTAGTCTCCGTGCATTAAAATTTAGTCAATAAGCTCACTTCAGATTGTTCAATGCTGCTTTTTATAATAAAGAATTGCACATCGTTTGCCAAATTTTAAATTTAAAACTTTACAGCTAAAACGATTTGTTCGAGAGTGAACAACGCCTGTGACATAATGTTTTGCGCTCATAAGCAAAGTGATCAGGTGGCATTACTTTAATCTAGGAACCATACGCTCAACTAGCATCTATAACCAGTTAGCTATAGGTTTTCAAACTTGCCAAACGGCTGGAGTTGTGGATCTGAAATTTTGCACAGCAGCAGTCTGAGTTCAATTCAAGGAGCATGCTAAAATTCGAAGCTCACAATATTTTCATTTAGAAGTTATAGAACCTATCACCAAACGGCAATTGGTGCTACACACATTTAAGAATACGGGCGTAGATCTCTGTATTTATGCGGCTCTAAAGTTATCATACGAGAGTTCGTACACTGCAAGAAATGGTGAGTCAAATTGAATCTCTCCGAAATAGGCTTTTCCTGACTACACAAACTGAGTCAAAATTTGACTCCGCCATAGTCAAATTGAATCGAACTTGACTCAGTTTGTGTAGTCAGGAAAAGCCTATTTCGGAGACAGTCAATTTGACTCACCTGACTCAGTTTGTGTAGTCAGGAAAAGCCTATTTCGGAGAGAGTCAATTTGACTCACCATTTCTTGCAGTGTAGATTTAATTCATGTTTGGAGAACACAAACAGCATTAATGTATTTTTAGAAGGTTCAAAAATTTTTTACCTTAGATTTTTAATATTTGCAAATCTTTTACTGGCGGAAACTAACGGCATTATAACACTAAAGTGACATCGGTTTGCTATAGGTGTAACGAACAGCTTCCAATCTGATGCTAGAGTATGAATGCCGCAGTAAACTTAAGAATTAAATGTTTAAAAATTTATCATGCTATACTTGAAGTGTAATTTTGACACATGTTAATTAACTATGGCGCCTGCGTACTGGGAGACAGAGGACAGAAAGACAGAGGACAGAAAGACTTAAGGTTGCGCTATATTTAACTGCGCCAAACGTGGCCGCACACCGCCAGACGCAGGCACGAGAGACCAAATAGGTTTTGCTAACTTTTTGTTAGTAACACATAGCGGCGTTAGGTGGTGCGCATCGCTATCCGGCTACGCGCGGCGACCCCCTAACTCGTGCTGTGGCCGAGTTGCTCTATACTTTACTGTGCTGGACGCCGTCACGCGCTGCTGTGCACCACAGCACGCCGGCGGCTAACAAAAATATAGACATTTGGCGTTGGTTTTGGTACGGCTGGAAACGTCGGTTTATCAAAAGCTTCCAACACATCTGATGGTGGCTGCTTCGTGCTGTGGAAGTTTAAAACTAAAAAGTCGTCGAACAACATGTTGCGAAAATTGCATTCAGGCGTCTCTTATGAAGGCGTATACAAAAACAAATATGGTACAGGAAATATCTCTCACAATTATGAACATAAAACGTAAAGCACACTATTACAGGCTTTAGAATAATCTGTTGAATTCTGGTGCTCGCAAACAAGTCATACCCTATGGCGAAAGAAAATTCTCGCTGTACCCCTAAAAACCTCTAGACTCGATCGAGAAGTTAACTGCACAAATTTTACTGATTTCATATTTACATACATGTATCATTAGTGTAGTAGTACCTTCACATATTAGAACGAAACATTAAAAAACTGGAAGAAACGGGTTAATATTCAGCCTACACAGACGAATGTTTACGTTTTGGGTATTTTACCCAGCTTGGTTACCACCTCACAGACCAGCAAAAATTTGTTTCATTGTTTTGTTCAGTTTGTTTCAAGTACTCTTATCTGGTTGATAACTCTTATTTTTAGACAGCTAAATCAGGTTTACCGCATCCAAACGTAGATGTTAGTTAGCCTTTGCTCAGAAGAAGTGTTGTCGTATTGGTCATACATAAGGTCAGCGTTTCTAGAAGCTTATTTATTTTCTAGTATAAAAACGACTTGACAATGACCCAGCCAATGGGGGGCGTAGCCAGAATTTAGTTTTGGTATGTGTTTTTGCCATGCTTCAGCAGGTAATTACTAGGTGCGTTTCTTTTTTTTTAAATTTCAGGGGATGTACCGTTTACGATTCCTTTGCATACATAGGCGTATACCAAATTAAAGAAGACGCCGAGACGGAATATTTCCTTGCAGAAACTCAACAAACCTTAAAATTACTTTCAGGACACCAGAGGTCAAAAAAATTTTCTTATCAATGAGATTATGTCCATCTGAGCTGAAACCCTGTCTACGCCTCAGATTGTATAAACTACTGCCATGCCAGCCACTCGAACTTAAATATATGCATTTTTAGAATAGCTTTAATGGGATGTTATCGTTATGCTTATTTGAATATAATGATAGCCGTGAATCGTTCAAGCCAGACCACTATCGCCCTACCATAATTTCATTTACAACAATAGACAAGCTGTTTTATTGTTATTACATGACATAAACACAATTATCTGCTGGTAAATAAGTAAGCTATTGAAACAGATGTATATATTAACCTTAAAAATCAGTAATAGATCTTCCAAGTTTAAGCTACGACGACAATTATCAATCAATAAGAGACGAAGTGGGCATGGCTAAAGCTTTGACTTGTGATCTTTATAGCCATGTTAGCATTTACTCTGGTAACCCGATCACAGGAAAATTTGTATTTAATATGCCTCGACAGTGGGTATCAACACTGACGGTTGATTACGGAATATTATATATTTTTCAACCAATCACTATTATTCGTGAGCAATCTCTATGTGGGGTATTATTTCTTTGGATATAGCAAAACATATGCTCAGAATAATGAAATTCTACATTGAAGTTTTAGTTTAGAAACTATTTTTGTACTCTGATTGGTCTAATTCTATGAACAATTATCATTCATGAACTGCAATATCTGTCATTTTTCTACTTAACCTAAGGACTCAAATTAGTAATACAGCCCACTATTTATGCAGACTCAAAGCAGGAACCAGATCTCTTATTATCCCTCATATTTGAGTTGCTTGTGTACATCATTTTGCACGAGGAGACACTGTGGCTATGCAACGAAAATATCAAATTAGCAGCAGTTTGGAGGATGTAAACAAGCCCCACCAACATTAACATCAGAATCGAACTAAAGTCAAGTCAGGTCTGTGTGATTCGGTCAATTGACAGTGAATTTAAAAAACGTTACTACTCATGCAACAGGTTATATGGTTAGTGCATAATTGATTCGTGTGAAAAAAGTTGCCATGTATCATATGGTGGCTCAGAAAAAAACGGAACGCTCTGTTGAACGAAATCTTTGTTGCGCCACATATTTGTGGCACTGGAGTTTACAAATTTAGATTTTGATGATCAGACCATAACGTGAATACTTTACGAACGCGAATGGGATAGTAATTGTTTATAAAAGAATTTCTTTTTAAAACCATTCAAAGTGTTGAGTAAGTTCTAAATTTAAGCAATTCTGCATGGCGCAACAAATATCCTGTGACAAATATTTGTGATTGCTGGCAGTGCCGAATTCAGGAAGTTGTGATGGGCCCGTAGCCAACGGGAGGCCAGGGGGCTCTGCCCCTCCTGGAAAACAATTTGGCCCGCCTAGAAAATTTTCAACCTTGCTTCTTATATGCCCGTCTGAAAAGCTTTATCCCCCTAGCATGGCCAGTTGGCTACTCGTCTGAGTTCTGACTGTGGATTCACGATATATAAACTGTGAAAGAGCTTTCGCATGCGAGAATCCAAAGGTAATTTTAATACTAAAACTTAATTACAAAATATTACTACTGATTCCAGTCCTGCTGGAGGGCATGGCTTTGTTGACCCCACTATGGATATACCAATGATTAATTCAAATCTTTCACAAACATGGACTATCCGATTGAATTTATGAGGGATATCCGCGACAACTATGACATATCTATGCTCTAACAATACGCAGCTTGGCAAATTAATATATACTGTCAGAACTGCACGGTCGGGACGATCCCTTTCTCCAAAGTACTGTGAATATAATTGGTTTTTCCCATAATTTCTCCGACAGATATGGCCATGCCGGGAATCGAGCCTCGGACCTCTCTCACTCGCGAGTCAAGCGCGCTACCCATTACACCACGCGGCCGATATCCTAATTTCCTCTGGTGGTATACGTGCACGAGTATGTATATGTCTTAACACTAACACTCTGCACATACACAAGCCGCGTATACTCACATATACCATTTTCAATTTTACCAGATTTTATGTATATGTAGCGTTTGTGCAATGAAGATGCAGACCAGAAGAAAATAGCACTTTGCTCACAACCACAAGTGTAGTTGATATATACCCTACAACTGGAGTCCAAAACTGTCGTTCTCTGAATCATGAGTGGAGGAGGCTGGAACACAGCAAAAAATGGTGGGTTAAATTGTCTCTTTCCGAAATACGCTTTTCCGGACTCAGTGAGTCGAATTTAACTCTGGCGGAGTCGTACTTTGAGTCAATTTGTGTAGTCCGGAAAAGCCTATTTTGGAGAGAATCAATTTGACTCACCATTTTTCGCAGTGTACTAATTTCACAAATACAGAATTTGAACAAAAATGCGATAGAAGCAGTAATTGTTGAAATGCACAAATGCGTTTAATTCCTTCATTTAAACCAACTTTTTGATTCAAACACCTACGTATTAAATTCGCAATGTCTATGTAGTGCACCAGTATGAATTGCACAAAAACATAATTGCGAGAAAAATACGATGCATTTCACGAAACGGACAGCGCAGAGTTGAATTTCAAGAAAGCTGAATAAAATTAAGCTTTCATGTGATTGCGTTTGTATTATACATCAAGATTTCCTTGAAGACAAATAATGGTTTCACTTGAAAACACACTACAAAGTATGCTACAAAAAACAAAACAACACCACCTCGTACAATGAATTCGCAAAATCAACTTTGAATGTTCCTTTTATCAAAATTGAAATTCAAATTTTAAAAAAGTCAAATGTCAGTGATTCAAAATGGAATAAAATTTAGTTCAGGTAGCGCGTTTTGACTTTTTGTTTACGAAATTTAAAATTTGTGCATTTCAATATCTTCGTTTGTGTATTTTACACTGGTCTCGTCTTTCAAACAAATAATTTTAGATAATCTGGTTTCGTATTTAAAATCGATATGTACTGAAAAATTATTGACACTACAAATTTGTACATTTCAACGTCAAATTTTGTGTATTTAATATTTTCTGGCAGAGTGGTGTCGGTAAACGATTCCAAGCCGATAAACTGATGGCTATAATCCCAGTTTCGAGTTAGACGTTACATAAAATGGAAAACATTCATGCGGGAAAAAAGATAAGCAAAGTTACCATTAGCAGTTATACGCAATAGGTTGTAAAGTTAAACATGATGGCAGCGTTATGCTTTTGATGCCGTCCGTCGAAGCACATGTATTCTCGCATCGCACGGCATAATATTTTGTACAAAATTTTTTACTTGCGGCACTGCCGCGCAACAAGTATAGCGCAATCCTTAATTTATACGCACGCAAATTTTGTTTATAATTTCTGGTTAAAAGTGCCACCCACGGCTTAGGAGTAAAAAATGTTATACTGCCCAAGTATTCTCAGAA
Source organism: Enoplolaimus lenunculus (assembly GCA_030248215.1). Taxonomy (NCBI): domain Eukaryota; kingdom Metazoa; phylum Nematoda; class Enoplea; order Enoplida; family Thoracostomopsidae; genus Enoplolaimus; species Enoplolaimus lenunculus. The sequence goes on along the minus strand of JASANG010001040.1, from coordinate 158,496 downwards.
TGAGGTCACGTTAAAAATAATGCGTACCATGATGCCTTGTGATCAATGAGTACACGCGGGTTATTTGACAATTAACTGAAGAAGAAAAAGGTTAATTTAGTTTAATCTACCATATCCGTTGATGCCTACACAGTCGGTGTCACGCTTGAACTGGTTAATAATTCGAAAACAATACTGTTTCTCAGCGGAATATTGATAGAGTTTAGCGTAAAACGAAAGTTTACCCGATGCAACCACTGGGTGTGTTATTCTGAGGTGTAACACTAGTACAAGCAAATTCCTGACCCTAAGACTAAGCCTATTAACCTCAAATGATAAGAAAATAAATCTAAAGGTTAGGCTTGACTACTTTGTTGAAGTTATATATAACAGCTACAGACGGGGGGCTTTAGTAACATCAGTGGCAAAATTGTGCAAAAACCATACTTCTTTCGACTAGGAATTAAGAGAAATTGCGTGCCAATTGTGTAAGAACTTCCTCAAACTCAATGTTATTAGCTTTCTAAAATCTAAGAAGTAGAAATATTTTAAGAAGAATACATTTCAAACATCATCGCGAGTGTTAGCAAGCGAAAAGACGACAGACCTTATTTTCAAATGTGGGTATTTTAACGCAAATTGTATTGTTAAATTTTCGTAATTTGACATTTTGCGATCTACCTCGGGTTTGAGATGGTCTTGCAATTTGGCAGGTATGAGGGGCGTTCAATACGTCACTGGTTGGTAAGTTTTGAAGGATTGCAATTAAGTATCAAAAAGAGAACAGTTCGTTCATATGTTGTCTTAGAGCGTCATAAGAATGAATTCGTGCCAGATAAAAATCGCTCAAACATACATTCTGATGATGTACTTACGGCTATCTAACTTGGGACATCGTGTTCAAAAATCCATTCATATCAAACAAAAACTTTATACAGGGCTTCAAATAAGACGAGTAAACTTCAGAAACAACCATACACAGAAACAATAAAACAATACGGGTTCTGCATTCGAGCATGCAAGTAGAGTTAAGATAATTGGTTTGTACGCGTTTGGTTCAAAGGCAAAAAATGTCACCCACAGTATTTTGGTCAATATTTTTGAAACTATAATGAGCCAACATGTCTAAAGTTTATACGATTTTTACGAGGTGCAGCCAAAAGTATAGTTGAAATAGAACAATAGGCATCAGTTGATGTCCGGTATATATCGCACAATATGAGAATGCTACAATTGTAAATCTGGCTAAATTAGTTTAAATTTAATGGACTTCTTACGTTGCGATTATTTCTTATGCAATGTTTGAATTCAAAATAGTTGCTTGCATTCTCGAATGTGTGCACAACGTAGACCAGCTGGTGATACGGCCTGCAACGGAGTCGTTCCCATAAGAAGTCAGGTGGGCTCACCTGTTCCTAGAATAATTTTGAACGCTTAGAAATTTTCAACTTACTTGTAAGTCATCAAAACCCTTGCATGCCGCGGATAAAAAAATTTCGATCTCCTTAACAAGGTAAGCTGGCTACTGGCCTGGGTTGCTACTTTTCACCCTGCGATCATATATGTTCAAAATTTAACACATTTGTTGCATTCTATTTATACTGCTACTGCATAAAATTCCACATCAGTAAATCCGTTATGTGAGTACATCAGGTTACTTTTAGGGAGATACATACTCAAGCGAAAAAACTCTCGTATATATAAGATACATACTCAAGCGAAAAAACTCTCGTATATATACTTTTTCCTAAGATCCGAAACAATGAAATTTTCATTATTTGCCGTAAAACGCTACTTGATTCATATTAATATTGATTCTACAGTTTTAAGTCATATTTCAGACCAGGTTTAATCTGAAGCCGATGTTTAAATAATTCGGCAAAGAAACGCAATGCAACCTCGCGTTTAGCGCAACTCCACTGTGTGCTGCATGTTGATGGGAAAATACTATTGAATGCCGAATGTTGGGTGTGTCGCTACTAAGACAAAAGTGTAAAATGGGCTCCTGAGTACAGCTGATAACATTGATGTACTAATGATAAAAAGTGCCCGCCGTTAAACAACTGGTAAAAGGAAGGTGCCCAAAATAACGTTAGTAATTTATACTAGAACAAATGTTATGGTTGACGGTGTCACACCCTTTAAAAACGCCATTAATTTGGTAAGTTTTGCGTTAATATTAGCAAATATTTAATTGGATGCAAAATGTGGTAATTACAAATTCTTAGAGCAAACATGACAGAGTGAAATACTACTATAATTTGCTAAAAATTAACTACTCAAGTTATATTGACGTGTACGTAGGTTAAGCACGCTTAACAGACCTGTGAATGAATTGAAATACGTATTTTCTAAAAATAAAAATATTCTGACTAAAATAAGCTAATTAGACAAATATAATAAAATTAGTGTTTTGTCGCAACTGTAGGTGTTTATTTGCAAATACCCATATTAGTCAAGTTGGTTGCAATATTTGCAATTGACGACAACATATTTCATGCAAAATTGTCGCAGCGCAACTGAAAATGTTCATTGAACAATAATTGAATTAATATAATCTTCTGCTCAAAAGTAAGATAAATTAGGAATAACTTGTATATTTAAAACAGCTCGAACTGTGCCCAAAGTCCGGATTTGGGGCGTTCGAGTTTTAATTATATGGACTAGGCAATAGTAACGGCAATGATAATTGACAGCCTTACCCGATAGGAGACACATGGTGCAATGACATGAAATGCATGCCGTACGTTTTACTGATCTGATCGTTTCGTATTAAAAGCGAAAACCCTCTGGATATATCTCAACTTCGAAGAGTGAAAGTTTGCATGCAAATTTATTTTAACTCCCACCTTAGAACACGAACCTTTTAGCAACACGGCGGCAAATTTTGTAATTATTTTTTAGTAAATATTAATGTGGGCGGAGTCAATACAAGCAGATCTAAATGTCTTTAGCTAAGAAAGTCTTGAGTTACTGTTTTGCCAATGCTAATAGTTTTTCTGGTTTTACCACGCATGCCCTATCGGTACATGCATTAAATCTGGTTATAGTGTTAACTGGTTAAATAGTAGTTGGTGGTGTTTAGAAAACCAATTAGGCGAAACTTGATCTTTTCAACAGACAATAGCCTTTTTTATTTGATTGCCGCTTATCTAAAAGCATCCTGGTTGTGTTTTGCTTCACGTGCTGTAAACTTAATTCAAAGTTAGCCGTGAAATCAAATCCGTTAATGGAGTAATCTTAACGATGTTTATTGATTGCTGTTTAATAAGAGATTGCTTTTGTGCAAATAGCTTCCCTCGCTGTTACAAAGTATAGAAACCTAATACTCGACAGGTACTACGCCATCAGAACACTGCGGCGGTGTATATAAGGAAAAAAATAGAAGGGGATATATCGCCATCTGAAATTTTAAGACAGAGAAGAAACAACCTTTGAACATACTTTAAAATAATTTTCTGGTTCCTAGAGGTTAAAATATTTGCTATACGTGAGGTTATACCATCCCGAACAAAAATCCTGGCTAGGCCGCTGTAGAGAAGTAAAGCTTTCCGCAACCACATACATTACAGACAAAATATGTTTTCATCGCTTGTACTGTCAACAAACGTGACATGGTCAAAAATGTTTTAGTATACACGAGTATTTAAACTTGCGCGAATAGCATAACCAGAGAAAAACTCTTTCGTGTTAGCGGCGGATCCAAAAAGTTGTGAAAGCTAATTTTTACTGTATGCTATTATATGTACAAATGTTGTGACAGGAAAAAATTGTTTGGTAAGAAAGGACTGGTGGGTTCATATCTAAAGCAGCAACGGACAACATTTTTTGAGTGAAATGTTCACCAAGTTTAGAAATGGCGAGCATTATGCGCGTTTTGCAGAACTACACTTTGCATGAACAGTTTTAACCTTTTCCCACATGAATATTTTAAAAATTTTAGCCTAAGATTTTATTTCAAGCGAAGACTGCAACCGAGGACTTAGATAGGAGCTGTGCACATAACCGCTAAAGTATAACAGCTTTAAATACTTTTATGAATTCGACCTCAAGTCGTTAAGAGTTAATGAAACTGTGACACTGTAATTGAGACCCATGTTACTATAAAGGCCGTCCAAATTGCCCGGGACACAAATATACCCGGAGTGCACACATGCGCTCCTGTTTACATATGTACAAGCAGATATATTTGCGTAGGTATATATAATATATATATTTATATACCTATATACATATATATGTGTATATGTGTATATATATGCATATATAATACATATATACACATATGTCCCATCTGTCCCAAGTGTCCCATCTGTCCAAACTGTCCCATCGATCACGCTGTCCCATCTGTCCCATCTGTCTTAACTGTCCCATCTGTCCCAACTGTCCCAGTATCCCAACTGTCCCATCTGTCCTATCTGTCCCGCTGTCCCAACTCTCCCAACTGCCCCATCTGTCCCAAGTGTCCCAACCGTCACATCTGTCCCAACTGTCTCATCTGTTCCGCTGTCCAATCTGTCCCAACTGTCCCATCTGTCCCAACTGTCCCATCTGCCCCATCTGTCTAAGCTGTCCCATCTATCCCAACTGTCCCATCTGTCCCAACTGTCCCATCTGCCCAAACTGTCCCAACTGTCCCATCTGTCCCGCTGTCCATTGTCCCATCTGTCCCAACTGTCCCATCTGTCCCATCTGTCCCAACTGTCCCAAGCCCAACTGTCCCATCTGTCCCAACTGTCCCATCTATCCCACTGTCTCGTCTGTCCCAACTGTCCCGCTGTCCCAAATATATTTTTGGAATGTACTCCTGGTACATTTCTGTCTCGGGAAAATGGGACGGCCTTTAAAGTAACATTGGCCGTAATTGACAATTGTTTTATTTCGCTAAAAAATTTGTGTATCGTTAAAAAGCTATGTTTCACCTTACAGTTCTTGCAATTACATTTACCATTACTTCCAAGCTCAGTGCAGTTATAGTAGCCACAAAAATTATAGTATAGAACCGAGATAAGACTTTTTAACGCTATTTGTTTACGCTCAAATACCAAGGAACACAAAATCATTTTTAGACAAATGAGTTTATCGAATAGTTTATAACGAAATTTGAACACTAAAACATAATTAACTCATGGCAACCACGGTGAAAAGTGTAATTGATTTTATCAAATTAGAATAATAAGTCATAATTATGGGTACCACCATAATACAGGAGCCAATCAAAAACACTTTAAACAAGCTGCTGCAGAATCCCATTTTTACGTTATACCTACGCAGTAAAGAATGCAGGTAAGATTTAGAACAATCTGTCGTATAAGAGATATAATCAATTAATTTCTTTTTGTCTTAAAAATTTAAGAAATGGTCAAAAATGACTGATGCGTTTGCATAGTTTAAATTTTTCGGTTTTAAATTGGTTATTTTCATCTTTCAAATACAGCAAAACAATAATGCGCGCTTACACACAAATTAAAATTTAATTGAATTCTTGAATCATAATTAAAGGTTCTACAAGATGTAATGACAAATGTGGTCATGATGTATTACCCAGTTTTGGACAATTCTTTTAGCAACGGGGTTCTTGTTCACTTTCGTCACAGTTTTTGAAAATATCAGATTTTTTTACAACTTCGGTTCAGTTTTAGGCTTAAGTTTGTGTCATTTAATGCTTGCGAAAGGCATTAATGGTGCATACAAAGACATCAGTGCTCTGTTTTATTGGAATTTCGAACAGATGCTGTGAAACGAATATGATTTCTTCGAGCGCATATATGGCAGAAAGATATGAAGTTTCAAATATACACACAAAATAAATTGTCTTAAAATATCAAGGCTCCTACTTTCTTAAATTTTCGAGACATAGATGTCTTGTAATTCAGAAATTAATAGCTTTAAACAGCTCACAAATTAGTTTTTTAAATAGTTAAAACATAAATGTCGTATACTCAAAAAATTGCTATTGGCAATTTTTAAGACACAAATTCTTTCTTTTAAGAAATAAATCGTCTTTCATTCAAGAATTAATTTTATGTAAAAATAGTTGCTCCGTTTAAGTTTTGGACGTATCTTAGGTGGCAGAATTACGGTATTGCGTTGAGCTTTAACCCCCAATTTTGGAATAGGATTACATGGCACATCTCTGTGTTTTGTCTCAGACATATTTGTCTTATATTTCAAAAATATTTGTCTTACATTTCAGAAATATTTTTCTTAATCGCCCATAAAACAAAGCCTTAAATTCAAGACATTTAAGTGTGAAAATTTTTAGACCAATATTTCTGAAAATTTGAAGAAATAAGTCTCGAATTCAAGACATAATATATCTGGAGTATGTATCAAGACTTACTTGTCTTAAATTTCTGACAATATTTTTTGTGTACAAGACAATTTATTTTGTGTGTAGCACAAATTTCAGAAGAGTGGAGATATGAAATGTATAAAGAGAAAATTTCGTTTATTCTAAGAGAATTATTGTATCGAACTCTTTATCGCTCAATAATATTGCTAATATGCTAAAGATATGTCGAGAAGCTTAGGTTTCGAAAAAACAAGCCCGTCAAAAAACAAATCTGTCAAAAAGCAAGAATTGCAATCGAGAAACATTAAACTGCATAATAATGTGCTCTGTGCAAACAAAATGGCGCAATTTGATGCAATTTACAAATTACGCAGATGTATCTCATTCCCGAATTTCGCAATATCTTATTTGAAAGAAACTAAGCTTGCAACTGGTTGTCCCACGATAGCAATTGTTTTCAAAATTATTGCTTTAGCTGGCGAATCGCAGAAGGTGCTAAAATCAAATTGAGAAATTGCTAATCAGCCAAAATTAAATCTATACCTGTATAAATGCTTTAAAGCAAAAGCCACCTTAATTCAGCTAAACGTTTCAGAAAATAAATTGAGGTCGTAATTGTGTTCTGCAACTATTATTATTACGCTAAATTAACCTGCAATTATTGTAATGTATATACATGCATTTCTTCAAAAATAGCTAAAATTTCTGACAAAGCATTTAACTGTGTTTTTGGCGGTTTTAGTGTGAGAATCGTTTTAAACAAGGGCATAGGCAGGGGTTTTGGTATCAACTCGATCCGTTTTGGCTTAGTCATTTAGTTAAATGTATACTGCGTCCGGATTTACCAGCACCAAAAATTTTTTCCTAACACTCTATTCACAATACACATATATTTCTGACATTTTCCGGAATGACTCCCATACGCATTCAGAAACTGTAGGCACTACTCGTAGCTATCAGGAACAAACCAAACTTTATTAAAATTTTATATTTCAAAATTCTCATTGATTTGTGAGAAAATCTGAGATGATATAATCCGATTACATTATTATTTCTTTTGTTATTGTTAAAAATATTGAGATATATACTCCACGGAAAAATTTCGCTATATTTCTCTAAAAACCAATGGAATCCAGATAATCTGAAGCGCTTTATCTCACACAGCTCACGAGCTGTCTAGAACACAGCTGCAACCAAACAGCTCCAACTAGTGATTCAATCTTATCATTGGCCATAATGATACCATAAGCAACATTTCAGATTTCAACTGAAAGTTTCATAGAATCGAAATCTAAATATGAGTACAAATATTAAATTGATAATGTCACAATGTTTTTAGGTTTTCTGCGATAAGCAAATACTGGCCGGGCGGTCAATACTTTTGACCGGACAGTGGCCGACACGCATAAATTAATTTTTAGACGCTGTGGATTGTGAATTGTTTCACATGATTTTTGCAGGAAACGGAAACGGATATTCGGTTATTTGCACCCTGCACCCTGCTTTCATATAGTGCAATTTATTTAAGCTTTTAATCCTTTTTACAGAAAAGACTCATAGCGGAAGTCTGATAAGAAGTTGCACAGGTGAGAATAAAACAAATTCCAGTTATTTTTCGCATTGCCAACCAACTGTATCAAATACAGTTATATTTCTGTAAAACAAGAGGCCCCACAATCTCTTCGTTCACATAGTGACTTCAACATAAATAGCAAACACTGCTTTCGGCTGTCGTTAATACCTAGAAAACATCTAATGGGCAGCGAAAGTAGCTTTATAGCTAGAAAATCAATCATAAAACACAAAACCGACACAGTTTAAAGCATTCTTTAACCTTTATATATTATTTGGACATTTTCCACAACGAATGTAGGCGATTTCAAACAAAGCGAACGCGTTTTCATTCAATTCTATTCATGATCTTTATTTTATGTTTACTTAGAATTTAATTCACGCCTTTGAATATTAATATGAATGCCAAGGACCCTAGACACAGAGGGGTATACAAAGTTATGTGTAGACGGTTCGAATATCTATTTTCGAAATCTCAAGAGAGGCAAGAAATTTTTTAACAGTGTTCAGAATAACGTTCTAGAATCTAAGTCAAAAAACTCATATGCGAGGTTATACCCTCTCTATATACAATCCTGGTTACGGTCTTCGCTGAAGGCGTTTGCTTTTGCCCTAAATCCAGTAAGTAAAACATTTACAAATAAAAAGCCAGGTGATTCATCAGTCTTATACCATCATTTATAAGTTCCGGTGGGGATATACCCTTTGAAATTTTCGATGAGTTATCTACCTAAACGCTCCATCACACCAGCATAGTCGTTGAACAGCAATTAGCTCAAACTTTATAGGTCCAAGCTATAGATAGGCACCGGATATCCGAATATCCGAATATAAAAAAATATTCGGATATGTATCTGAAAAAACACATCCGGATATCCAAAACGCTATTATGTAAAAATATTTTTGGAATAATTTGCATTTTTTCCCCATTAAAGTATTAACTGGAGCTGACGAAAAATAGTTCTGTGTTCAAACTGGAGTTAATATATTGAACCATATTCCTACATAATTCTATGATACTTTAAAATTTTGGATTTCTACATGCCAAAACTGAAAAAACTTCAGTTTAGTTTGATATTTATCAGAATAATATTTAAATTATCACAAAGTAGCCTAGTATAAATTTTGCATCAAATACGCACCGTCAGGTACTAAATTTATTACCTTTGCAGGAAACAAAATCTACATTATTTACAAATGCCAAGTTGTGTCGCGAAATTATTCATACTGGGCGTCGTTTTAAATTCTGATCGCTCATGATTTCATAAGATGCCAAACTTAACCGAGTATGAAAATAATTAGTAAAAGACTAGCTTGTAAATCTGGCAATCTGTATTAAAGGGCACATTTGAATTTTCCATGATACAGAACTCATAAGCTCATAACTTGTGATTTCAAACCCCCCACGCTTAGCGACTTTCTTCTCATACACCAAAACAGTGCAAAAACGCTTTGTCAGCGCTTCTAGCTGTCTGAATAATAAACAGGTTAGTGGGGAGTTGGAGGCAACAACCCTATCCTAATTTGTGTCGTTTCAAAATGCGGAAGGTTCGAGGAAGTCGCAACTTTCCACTGAGAGAGAAAAGGCACAAAATTGATTAAAAAAATTTGGTTTTTACAGAAAAAGTTTCCTTCTACATTGGTTTTGCGAAATTGTAAATTAGGTGCGCTAAGCCAGTCATTAAACGCAAAAAAATGGCGCAATTCAACTCAGCGCGTCGCTTTTGCACAGTAATATACATGAAAAAATATATATTTCTGAAGTGTTGAAAATACCTTTTAGGTTTCGCTGTAGGCCATAACATCATAAAAGCGAAAGTATATATTCAAGTCTTAAAGAATTGACCTACCTTACAATTTTCCCCCTCAGAAATTTTCTTTCTAAAAAATGGTAAGGTCCCTACGGTACAAAGGAACTTTACTCTGACCCGAATTTATTAAATCTTAAGCATATAAGAGTCCAAACACATTTGAACACAAGAATTTAATTTTTCCGGAAATATTAGAACTTATACTGAAAAGTTCAATCTCAGTGAAAAATTCCTGAGCATTTTGTACAATTTGTATTTTGAAAGTCGCTCTCCTGCGTCTTACTGTAAATTTTAGGGTTTTTAATACACTTGCTATTGTCACAGACGTGTTTTATTTTTATTGGAGGCTGAACTTGTATTTATTAGCATCACTCAAATTTTCAAATCAGGGCCACTTGACCGAAATCTCAGCTTTAAACAAAAAATCAACTAACTCCTTAAAATTTTCTCAAAAACATATCAAACCTGTAACTTCCCGTAAAATTTCAGTAAAAAATGCTACAAAATGAAAGCGTTATCCATTCATTAACGCTACAAAAATTTTGAGCAATCCACTTTTATACGTGTGTAAAATTTTTATAACACAGAATCTGCTGCATTGTGATTGTTTGTGTAGTTTCGTTTTGACAAGCGTTAACCCTACCCTAACGCGTGTCACTAAGTAGTTTGTGACAAGCGTATAGTACGATTAACAAGAAAAGTGTTACGGTAGGGCTAACGCGTGACAAATGTAAAATTTTTCACGCGTTAAGCCTGCCTTATGACACATTTTGTGGCAGGCTTTAAAATTATATTATGAACGAAGTATAATAGAGTCAGCTTAAGCTTTAGACTAACTTTTTTGCTTAGGCTTAGGAATAGGCTCGTTCTTACGGTTAGGCTTAAGCTTCAGTTAGGTTTAGAAATATGCATATACTACTGTTCCGGCCCTGTTCTATACATGGGCCAAAAAATAAGGTTCATACCTTACAAATTTACCCCTCAGAATTGTTTTTGTAAAAAAGTCATATGGGAACTACCTTCTAAATTTTCCTCCTCAGAAATTTTCTATCTATAAAATGATAAGTTCCCTACCGTACAATTTCCCCCTCGAAAAGTTTTCTTTGTAAAAAATGATAAGGTCCCTATATTTTACAATTTTCCCTCTCAGCAATTTTTTGTAAAAACATGACAAGGTTCCTACCTTAGAAATTTTTCCCCTCAGAAAATTTTTGGTGAAAAATTGCGTTTCAAACATTAACAAGCCCTGTCCCGTCAGAAACTTCTGGATCAAACATGGATTGTTGTTTTTACGATTTAGCGCATGTATATTTCAATGTGGTTCTTTTTGTCTATGAACGTACTTTGCCTAAAATTAGTTAATGCAAGTGTAAAGTAGTGCTCTATGACCGTAGACAAATCATGCGGTTTATGAACAAGTAGGTGCCTAAAGCCAGGGAAAAGTTTTGTGAGTTCAGCTCGTTTGAAAACATTTTGCCAAATTCCAATGGAAAAATTTTAACATCGCCTGCACTGGCCGGCAGTCATGTGAATGCCTCTCGACAATCCACTCCTATTTATTTTATTCCCAACAAGATGAGCTGACTATGGGTCAGACCAAAGAACAGAATTACGTTCACAACCATTACCACCTGATCTGCTACTTCATCAACCATATATGCAGAAATGATGAATGTATCAACCCGTTCTAAAACTTTCAAAATGTGCATTTTTTTGAAATATTTGTTTGATCTCGGTTCATTTACTGTCATGTTTAAATTATAATAACGTGCCATTACTTATGCATATGCCTAATTTGCAACGTTTCCTATAGCATTCATTCATTATGTCTTTCAGCAGCACACTACAGAAAATGGTGAGTCAAATTATCTCTCCGGGAAATAGGCTTTTCCGGACTACACAAACTGAGTCAAAATTCGACTCCGCCTTCATGTAGTCCGGAAAAGGCTATTTAGGAGAGAGTAAATTTGACTCACCATGGTTTGCAGTGTAGCGGATCCAGGATTTTTTGGCGGAAGAAAATATATTTTGGTTTCGGAATTTTAATGTTTGTAAACGCGTTTTAGCAAGTTTTTCGATAGTTTGCTAATTGCTGCGAAAATGTTAAAGTTTTAGATTTTGGGTTATAACCTCGCAATAATTCTTCGCCTGTTTGGTTAGAAAGCCCATATTTAGTTTCAGATGAACTATTTGCATCGCAAAACATTCTGCACGACATGGCCGGCGGGGGACATACATTCTCTCATAACCACTGGGTCCGCTGTTGTTAAACAAATCTAAATGTTTTGATTCGCAACTTAATACACTATTCATACGGTTCCCTGTCCAGAAATTTCAAAGGGAATGACAACAATATGAATGATAAAACCTCACGAGCGAAACAAGTAGTAAACCCAACGGAATATTAGCACTGAATCTCAATACAAAATTTTGGTTTTCCGATGTATTATTAAAGCATAACATGTGCGACACTCCATTTATCCGTCAATTTGTTCGTATGTATGCGGGCTGTAGGGTGCTTGACATAATGATCACCACTTCATAGCGGTAAGGATTTCTAATCTTAAGAGATCAATTATAGCAATTTGAAGCAGCAATAATTGTCGCTTATTATGTATAAGTATTGTCGGTTTATTTCACTTCTAACTACAAACATTAACCATGCAAAATATTGCTCGGGAGTGGGGCTATATATTTAAAAGCGAATAAAACTCGTGTTTTTTTAAGTTTTCATTTCAAGTTTGTTGCGTATCTGGAAATGGTAAAAATACTTGAAATTAACTAAGACTTTCTTGTCAAATTAATGTTCATTGCTAGGATACGTATAATACGTACACGACATTGACGCATGGAAAATTAATATAGCGTAGCTTAAAATCATGAAATTAAGCTTTGATTTCAGCTTAATTTTAAGCACAGGTATGGTCATGGAGACACATATGTGACCAATCTAAAATATCACACCTAAATTACTCAGCAGGAAACTGTAATAATTGAATGTTCTAATATTAAAATTTATATCAACCTTTAATCATTGCAATACGCAAGAAATGAGCTAAATTACAAAACCATGACGGAAACGTAATTTAAACTTAGTCGGGCTTATTAACGGCAACAGGATGATTTCACGAGGGTTTTAAGTCAACAATAACTTTTTATCACGTTTTATACGATTCCAAAAATACTTAGTTCTCTTGTTGCAAAAATTAATTTTATAAAATATAATTATACGTTTAAATAAGATCAATGGTATTTTATTTCTTTTTGAAGACAGAAATGGAAAAACGAAATTTTCGGTATTTCCTTAACGAAAACTGGTATCGTTTTTTACCAAAAGCGCATATCTGGTTACACCAGGCATGTCAGTGTGTGTATGTGTCTGTTTTTAGATATTGATACTTGCCCGCCGATGAATCGAATTAAAAACGACTTCGTTTGAAAATAAAATTGACTCAAAACAGTTTTCACAGCAGCTGTTTAGAGACACAGTGTTTCGCGTTTAACAAATTTGTCATAATTCATTACTTATATAGCGTATAACATTGACAACAAGTGTTTCTGGTCTATTGATAAACCAAACTGGGCAGGCCTAAAGACGCTTGTCCGGAAAATAGAAATAGTACCGCATTTTTGGCTTGAGCGGGCTAAGTACTGAAAAATACTAAATTTTCTACTGGAACAGAACCGAATCTTAAGAAATACCGAATTATCGTATGCAGAAACTTAATTCCGGTCGCACCTTGGAAGGTATCAGGGTGTAATCGGATAGTAAAAATAACGGAAACGAATAGTGATCAAAACAACAGGAACGGAAAGCGGATATTGAAGTATGTTTCGAAAATGTCTTACATTTCTGCTACCACAACTGAGGCGTGCAAACATTCCCTGGGCTTTCTAAAATTTCAGTAAAATGGCAGGCGCCAAAATTTTTAAGATTTCGGCTGAATTTTGTAATTTTTATTTTTACTTCGAACAATTGCAGCATATCTGTAATGAAAAATTGCGAGATATTTACGTGATATATAACTAATTTTGAGTGTAACAGTAATGGAATTTCGGTATTTCTAAAACGGAAAACAGATACCGTTTTTTACCGAGAACGGAGACAAACATCCAGTTACACCCTGACTGGTGAATGGTATGAAAGGTCATAAAGAAAACATATCAAGAATAATCAAACAAACTGTGAAAAATGCGTAAACCTGATTATTTCAGTTTCTTCAGTTACTTTCCAGAAATTTCTTATCTTTTCTATGGTGCGCTATGCTATCGCACAGATTGCTGGCAGATTCAAAATATTTCGAAAGGGGGTGAAGTATGTTAGGTGGAGAATACGGAACGTGAAGCTCATAGTATTTGAAACATTTGTCAAGTTTACCTAAAGCTTTTGGCGAAGCTAATTGGTGACCGGTTTACCCCTGGCACCCCTCTGTTTTTACACATGCAACCAAACTGATCATATATATGAGCGCAGCTATATCTTAGGAAGATGTCATGTCCTACAAAAATTTCGAAGGGGGGTTGCTCATGTTACCGTCTAAAAGCTCCTGGACAAAAATCGCAAAACCATTTCATCCCTGAACCCTCCCCACCCTGACTGAGACCTGGTAAATGTACTCTGTTCACGAGACTCGATATTACCAAAGTTTAAGACAACCAGAGAAGCAGTAGCTGATTTATCACACAGCTTTAATGAACCGTTTCTTCTCATTTCTTTTTATCGCTCAAAAATCAGTTCTTCAGAGGCACATTATCTTTACGGTTCTGCGCTATGAGAGGACCCTAACGTTCCTGCGTGTATATTACCGGCGGAAAGGTTCTTAACTCGGTTATGGCACAGCGAGCAAGCAAAAAAAATGGCAAAAATACCCTTCTCATTTAAGTCGAACTGAAGTGCAATGTAAAGAACTATAGCTTATAATAGAAACGGGATCGCTATTTTTGAGATGGTTTCTGTAATGCTGGTTGTACGCGGATATTACCGGTTTTCTTGATACGGTGAATATTTACCTGTAAATATAGTAGGTTGTGTTTTATGACATCTGATGCAGATTCGGTATTTTTCGATTCCTTTTCGAAGAAAATAAATATAAAAAAATTGAGTCGGTTATTTATTACAAATAACAGGATACCACGAAAATTGAAATATACTAAAGCCGGAGCCGGAGGTTAACAAATTTGGCGGAACCGAACTACGCAGTTGAACGATACTTTTCGACCGATGATTTGCGCATAATGGAAATGGTTATAATAAACAGGGCCAATGTAAAGAACAGGGCCGGAACACTAGTATAAGCATATTCCTAAGTCTACGCCTATGCATAAGTATGAGCATATTCCTAAGCTTAAGCCTAAGCCTAAGCCAAGCAAAAAAATTAGTGTAAAGCTTAAACCTACTCTTTTCTAATCATACAAAGAAACGTTCCGCCCCTGGTCTTTACATGGGCCATAAACAGAAAGCATTGCAAAACAAAATTTACATGTTTTCATCGATAAAAACGTGAAAAGTATTACAGTATTTTGGATACACATTTAAGTTTTTTATATAATTCTTTTCAAGTAAAGTTTTCGATGCTTTAAACCTAATCAATCCATTGCTACTTTTATTGCAGACAAAGAGGATTTTAGCATGATTTAGAATGTTGCTTCAAAACAAATGTAGGTGTTTAGCGTATAAAAATACGATGTAAATCAAATTGTACGATTTTGTAAACAGAGGAAATGTGGTAATCACAAATTGTATGTTAAGTGAGTAAGCCTATTAATCAACAAATCAACTCAACACTGTGCGATTTTGTTGCTATGGTTTAATATTTACTTTAATTATAATACGACTTTTTAAGGTCGTGTTGCGTACAACTAGGCAAAATGCTACATAAAATTGTCGAAGAAACGTTTGTGCGTGGGCCAAAATTTGATGTGAAATGACGCCCTTATCCATAAGAGGACAACAGGGTGCTTAACATAGGCTGTAATTTTGAAATATATTTTTAAAAATAGTTAGTAAAATTATAGGTCCTATCTGAACGTTTTTGACTCGTAGAAATGCTTTTTCAACTTGACTTATTCTAAGGCAACTTCTCAAAGACGATGTATACAAATATTTTGTCAAACAAATATTCGAACTGCAGAACTATTTAATACTTTAACAAAGGCACCAAAAATTTATACGCTAACCTAGCGAAGCAAACGTCATAACCAAAATCTAAAATAAAATCACCTCTTGTAGTCTTTGCCAGAAACATGACCTATAAAATAGAAAAGAATCGACAATATTCAAGCGCATATGCTCATCATATAAACAAACCGAACTATATAGACTTAATTCAAATAATACAACAATATTGTTACGCTTTCTTCCACATTTTAGCTTAAAAAATTAAACGGATGCCTGTGCAAAGAGTTAGTCTTTAGGCGCATATGCGTAAGTTTCTCACAAACCCTACGTGTAAAAATGGTAAAGAACCTTAAATTTCTATGTTGAGCTTAACATTTTATAAGCAATATTCGCTATTCTTCAACATGGTGACTATCTAGCAAAGTATTTTTTCAAATGATAACATATTTATTTCAAAACCTACTTCTTCGCTCAACAAAATCATGTAAACTACCTCAGAAAATGCGCCCGCCGGTAGAAGAAGGTCGGCTTGCGGTAGGTGCTGACGAGCGAGGCTCTGTCTCTTCTGCAGACTCGTATCCATCTAAGTGTGTTTGGGAATCTAGCGAAGATTCTTGAGCTAAAAAATAAACAATAATTATAAATATCAAACTAATATATCTGGAATATTTATTTAAACATTTGAACAACTCTGCGGTATTGCTGGTTTTATTCGGCTCAATAAGCGTTAGTAACTAAAACCATAATATTATATCTGGAATATTTTTCCGATAATAATCAACTGTAGGCCGCATCGAAGACCAAGCTAATAACTTAACTTGATTTTAAACTCCTGTTGCGACGTTCTCAATTATTGTAAGCGGAAAAATCTAAAGTTTCCTCCAAAGTTTTGTCCAGTGTAAAGATTAGTAGACACTAGCGAATTTTTTTCAGTAAATAGTACGTATATTAGAAAATAGCGGCAAATGTTCAATCGCTAACACTGCAAACTCCAATGATATAAATAACTCACTCTGGGTTGAGTTGATTTTCACTCTCAGTTAATTTGATTGCGTGTGAGTTCTTGAGTAACTCAGAATGAGTTGATTCAACTCTCATTTTTTGAGTTCTGATAGTCCTAAGTTAGACCGAGTGATTCTACTCATTATGAGTTAAAATCAACTTACTGGAATACAGTGCACAAACTTTAGTAAATACTAGTTAATTCAGCACGGTACAAATATTTAGCATCACTCGTAAAGTACCCCCGCATATGTCAAAGCTTATGTTTAATCACATTTGTGCATAAACCTAAAGCTAAAGTTTGTAAAATGTGAAAACGTAGAAAACAAGACGTAAAGTGTACATGAACCTAAATTATGTGATTCTAAGATTTTCGCCCTGCCACATAACTGGCTTACAATGATCAATAGTTTTGTGGCGGCCAACTGTGGAATCGTGCCTTTTAGACACTCGTACGCTAGACGCTGCTGCCCTGAACTGTCCAACTTCACGAACTACAGCATCTTGAAATTCACGTCTTTGTCTCGTTTGACGTTCAAACTCACTGGCACGATGCTTTTCATACTCCTGCAGCAATTACTGAATTTTTATAATTGATTTATAGTTCAAAATGTTTACTAAAAAACCTTCAAACCTATATTTTAAATTAAACGTGTTAAATTAAATTTTGTGGCATCAAAAGCTATATTTTAAGTTTAAACGTGTTAAATTAAATTTTGTGGCATCAAAAGCTATATTTTAAGTTTAAACGTGTTAAATTAAATTTTGTGGCATCAAAAGCTATATTTTAAGTTTAAACTTAATGCATCGTTCACAATAAAGAAATTTCATTTTGCTACCGAAAACAGCATAAGTGAGAGTTCACACGTGTCAAATTTGAAAATTGTCATGCGTTAACTCTACCACAGCACAAAATTTGCATTAACCGTAGTACCCTAAGGCCTGCTACAAAGTGCTGTGTGACACGTAATAGGGAAGGCTGCGACTCGTGGTAAGGTAGGGTTAAAGCAATTTTTGCGTTAGGGCAGCGTTAATGCATGACAATTTTCAAAATTGACACGAGTTAACTCGACCTTTTAGCATTTTCGGTGGCAAAATGAAAATTTTATTGTGAACGATGCATAGCGGTTAATCCTAAAATTTGTCTTAAATCTATAACAACTCTCGGCTAATTTATAGTTCACGGCAGTACCATTAGTACATTCATATTGTAAAGCCTAACCGTAAGCCTAGGCCTAAACAAAAAGTTTACTCTAAGGCTTAACCTTACTTCATTGCATTCCAATCAGGGTACAACCGGAGGTCCAGAAAATCGGCCTCCGGCTCCGATAAAATTTTCAGCCGGAGGTTCCGCCAATTTCGGTAGAAAAATTTTGCGTAGTTTTGCAAAATTTATCTGTTAAACGCGTTCTGTTTTACTTTTGTCGCAATTTTCAAGAAGGAATTTCGGAATTTTCGCAGGAAATTAGCGTAAATGCAAACAACTTAACAACATATTGCAGATATTGGCTAAAATTAACCACTTAACCATCATTTTTACTACCTGATTTCTCTTCACCTCCGGCTCCGGAAAGTTTCGTTGACCTCCGGCACCAGCTCCGGCTTCGGTATTTTTCACCTCCGGTTGCACCATGATGCCTGTTAAATAACGGTCCACACCTGATCTATACATGGCCAGACTCTCAAAAGTACCCTTAACTCGACCAAAAAATTTGATTTAGCCGCGTGAGGTTAAAAAAGTTCGAACCAGGTCACTACTATTGCGAGCAGCAGGTTGCATAAGCATGCTCGTTAGACCTGCAATTTTGTTGCAAAACATTCATATTCTAATAAATGTATAAATGACTGTACCTCTTTCTTCATTTTATCGACCAGATATTTAACTTGTTCAAGTAGCACATCAAGACGGGCATCAGTGTTGCTTTCTTCCCATTGCGATAATGTGAGAGCTCGACCAAGCGGAAAAAATTCAATTGAATTGCTACCAATCTTAAATGTTTGAATGCAATTGTATTTGGAGAAATAACAAAAGGATGAAACAGGTACCACTCCCAGTCGTAAGGTTAAGCCGAAGCCTAAGCCTGAACCTAAATGCTAATGTAATGTGTAATGTTAAAATTTGAATAATTCATTGTCAATTTAAAACAATCAGTCTTCGCTTCTAAAACACATTTACCATTTGATAGGTGTACAACTCAAGACACGTTAGATCGTTCTGCGGGGTATCGTCCAAGTGAATGAAGAAAAATAAATACGCCCACATGTTGTGTTCCTCTTTGATGTGTTTATGAAATCCCTAAAAAGAAATAACATAGCTAAATTAAAAATGAGCTCTAAAATATATTAAAGCTCAATAGTATTTAAATAAATCAGAACGCGAATAATGCAGGCGGATCCAAGGTGGTCGACTTCAGTCATAGGTCGACACGACATAATTAAAAATTTATTAACGCATGCTACGAAAATTCCGGCATGTTTCCTAACACCGTGAGCAAATCAGATAATGTGAAAAATATTATGTCATTACTGTTGAACAATATGTTTATTTCAAATAAAACAGGCCTGTAGCCAGCTCACCTTGCTAAGGAGCTAAAAAATGTCAGAATCGACATACATGGGTTTTCGATGACTTAACACAAGCAAAGTTGAAAATTTTCTAGAAGGCCAAAATTTTTCCACTGGAAGGCTGAGCGTCCCCCAGGCCCTACTCTGGCTACAGGTCCGAAACAAAACGGGCAAAATTGAACTACACAGTAGAAAATCCAGTGAATTAGTAGCATTATTCAAACATTAGGCACCATGCAAACGGAATAAAACCAATAGCAAAAGTTGAAATGCAAAACATACCTTGCCGTGATGTTCAAATTCGTACGAGCTGCGGCCGCAAATGAAGCACGTTCCTCGCATATCCAATTCAACTTGCCACTAAAACAGAAAGATTACAAACCTTTGCACTTTCTCAGCTCACGCAACGCTGAATAATGATAAGCGGATAATGTATACTTTGAAATTTAATTCAATAGTCTAAGTTATTAGCAACCAGCGGCGCTATCAAACCAGTCCTAAAGGAACTAATTCCATGTGGATACCGGTAACCAGCAGCCCCTAAAAGACGCCGGGAGACCAAGTACGAATCTTACATAAATAAAGGTTACCATTGAATAGTGAACACTAACCAAACACGTTTGGCATTTAGATATGCTTTGTAACATTTTGTACCGTTCGAGGTTTATATGAAATCAAAACATACTTAAGCAAAAATGTTTAACTACGGAAGCAGCTTTTACTGTTAACCGAAAAATATTTCGAAATGAATTGAAAACAAATGATAAGCATTAAATTTCAAGAAAATACGTTATGATTGTATCCGCAACAATTGAAACAAATAACAAAAATCAATTTTCGCTTTAGTTTTCGTAAATTTTTTCAAACCATTTTTTTAATTGTTAAAAATACGATATTGTTTTTGTCATTTTTTGATCTATCCCAACATGAATATGAAACATAAAACCAACACCGATTCAATATATTCGCGTTTGTAAGCGCCGCCGTACAATGTTTTGAACACAAACTGATACCGCAGGTGTTTTTGTTACACACCTAAAGATTAAAAACTTAAACTTAAGCTGAGTTTAAAGAAATGGTCCGAAGCCATCAGTTTCTTGGAAACGGTTTAGTACTTCAAAGCAGGGGTTATAGTGAGTATTTTGTTTAATTTTCTAGCAAAGTTGTGTACCAGTATCTTTGTATACGAGCTTGTTTCCAAAACTAACGTATATAATATACCTTGTTGTCCCGTAGTTGAGAAAAAGTATCAACAATGATACCAAATATGATATTGAGACCAATAGTCGTTACCAAAGCGAAGAACGCGATGTCGTATATGGTTTTGTACGCATAATTTGAATAAGTATAAAATGAGCTTGAGTCAGGAATATCGAAATGCTGAAGTATATTGAGTTCAACTACCGTGAGTAGTTTCTTTTTGTGCAACACCATCGGCGTCACAAATGTTCCTATTCTCTTGTTCTATCTGTTGTTTACAAAAACATTAAATGCAGAAAAATTTGCTAAAACGATGTCCAAATTATATATGCTATGCTGCTGGGTGTACAAGCTGCATTGAATAGAAAATAAATAAGAAATGAAATTGAAACCGGAGAATCATGATTTAAAGTATGTTATGAGCGATAATCGTAAGCGAAACCATAACATGATGTAAGCATTCAATTTTACAACATATGTTCAAGTAATGCCACTACCGGATCCAGATGAAGGGAGGGGCGGAGGAGTACGCCCCTCGTCAAAAATTTGTTCGAAATTGGATAGTATGGCCCACCTTACCTTACAATTTTTCCCCGTAGAAAGTTGACACATATATGGCATACAACAGTAAATCTGCTTTTCATAACTTTTTCCGGACCGTCCCCGCCGTCAGAAATTTCTGGCTCCGTCGCTGGGTGATGCAAGCTGTTTGACAATTAATACTTGAACAAGAATAGCATTGAGCAAACTTACATCGGCCATACCGTACATAAGACCTTCACGAATTGTGGTCACAAAGCATTGCCACAACGTCTCGCAAAACAAGCTGTTTTCTTTGTACACGTTGCGTAGAAACAAAAAACCAACAATCGTAAATATGTACAGGATAATAACGCCGAGAAATACAACCCAAAGCATACTTTTGCCTGAAACAATCAGCAATTATTAATTTGGGCAGCAATACAAGTTAAAATATTAAGTCAAGTAGCGAAGAACGGTGCGATTAGCTAAAACACAAGTTTAAGCAATTCTACACAATTTCAAATCATTTCTCACATGTGACTATTAAAATAGACAATTTTTGTTTTAAAATATCGTTTTGCAAGTTATAATACCGTTGCGCTATGATTTGATGCAGTAGTGAATATTGCGTATCGCACAAACTTATAATACACAAATTTGCAAAGCATTACTACGTTACTAAATGTTCCATCATTTCAACATTGAATGAGATCAGATTGTTTAGGTAATTTTGGCAATGAACTACACGCGGCGGTTTTTGTACAGCCCTTAATTTTAGTGTTAAAGAGAATTCATGGGTTCTGCTGCAGTGACCCAAATAACAGGGGGTAATAAGAAGCAAGATGCCGTTTTGTGTCCCTATCAATACGAGTTCATAACGGATCATGCACGTTATAGCGGTCGTGAAAATTTGTCTAACCACACGGTAAGGATTTGTGTAAAAAACGAAGGTTTAACTAGCGTGCCAGGTACAATTCTATGCGGTATGTTGGTACTATTAACTGTTTCGACAGTGTCCGAAGAAAGTCGGGACAAAAGGTAAATAATTGTATATATGTGATTGTGTTGTCTTATGTATGTTTGCTATGGTATAAAAACATATTGCGATATGTTTTTACGTCCTCGTTAGGGACTACTGGAGTTCATAGTGGTCTCGTCATAATGTGAAAAAACGACGTCGGGCCCTATTTCTCGGACTCAGACATCTTTTGCACTAGCGCAAGCATCATGACGTGGATGGCCAACAAGTCCTAATTATAGAGTTCCTAACAAACACCAAAACACAGAAGAATGTCTAAAACGTTCAAATATGCAACTAACACGACAATTCGTCGCACGACAAGTTGTAATTCGACATTTCTTCGGCTCGACAATTCACCGGTCATCATAATAACAACAGCAACAATAATAACAACACTAACAACAGCAGCAGCAGCACCAACAACAATAACGACAACAACAACACAACAACAATAACAACAATAACACCAACAACAACAACAACAACAACAACACCAACAACAATAACAACAACAACAACAAAGACATATGGTTTTTATGATTTGGTTTGTTATTTTTGTTGCAATAAAAACGGAAACAGCCCTTTGGGAAAAACCCTTCGGCTGTTTGCACAGTCCAGTAGCGGCCTCTACGGTGATGGGAAAGTCTGGAGCTTTAATGCTGGGCTCTATATTATCCCCTGTTGATTATTGTCAACTTGGTCACCAATAATTTTAGAGTCATAATTGCAGATTAATCAT
The DNA here is from genome assembly GCA_030248215.1 of Enoplolaimus lenunculus. Classification (NCBI taxonomy): domain Eukaryota; kingdom Metazoa; phylum Nematoda; class Enoplea; order Enoplida; family Thoracostomopsidae; genus Enoplolaimus; species Enoplolaimus lenunculus. The sequence continues at coordinate 135,672 of JASANG010001040.1, read as the reverse complement.
TTTCTTAAGCCTAAGTCAAACCAAAACATAATATAAATTCTGAGTTTACTATACAGCAGTCGCACGAGAAAACAGAATTGGTTAAAAGTATGACATGACCACATAGCTTAACGTTTCGAAAGAATTAGCGAGTTATGGACGTACGCTCAAGCATCTTAGGCTAGTAAACATGTACTGATTTCGTAAGTTAACTCTATACTTGCATCTTTGCATAGGCTATAGGACACTGTTAGACGAATACCAGGGGCGTCTTCTGGAGCAACAAAAAACATCAGTCGGCTCTCCCTTATTCGGCTCACTACCGTATGACGTCATGAAATTATTGCGCAGGGACTTTATTTTTAATTAAGCACTTGATTTTACCCCTACTCATACTTTAATCATTCATTTATTAAACATGGATGACTGCAAAGTACCATTTAGCGTCACTGCTTTGATTACGCGAGAAAGTAGTTGATTGTTTTGACAAATATGCAGCATATGAAACGAGAAGAATCCAAAGTTCCATGTGTTTGCAAGTATCGACAGGAACACGAAGCACTTAAACAAGTAGATAGGCTCATACGGGTCAAACATTGAGGCATATACCTACGCATCAGAATGGGGTTATGGGTAAGGATTTCTTTACCCGACCCACGCTTTACCCACGCAAACAAAAATTTTTAACCGCAGCTATACCCGCGCAAATGAAATCAACCCACGGCCCACCTTTTACCCGCGCCTAAAGTCAACCCATTATTTTAAAGATCGCTGGATTCGCGCTTTAATGAGGTTTTGCGATATAGCTTCATTGAATTTCACAAATGAAATTTTACTAGAAGCTACAATATTTTCAACCCAGCTGAATAAAGCACAAACTGCACTTGCCAGAAATAAGACAGACAATAGCATGGGTTTTCCACCTTTAAACTTAAAAATTTGCCGCGAATAAAAACTGTGAAATTTTTACCCCCGTAATAAAAATCTTTACCTGCCGGTATACAAACACTGGAATTCTACCCAACCCGCGTTTGCCCGGGGGGAAGCGCGGGTACCCGCGGGTAATGTCCCACTCTGATACGTATTGGACGGTTCTTGAATAATTCTCCCCACGGTTTTCAAAACTTCCAAATTTTGGTCGAATTGAGGATTAGAATTAGGCTTGGGCTTAGGATTAACATTGTTGCGAAAGTATGCATACGCTCATAAAATAGTGTGAAAATTGTGAAAATTAACACGGGCGGATTGCATCTATAACCAGTTTCATGTAATAAAATATGTTATTCATAAACGGTACTGCTTGTTCAGGCGAGAATTTCGAACTAGTAGAGTAATGTAACAATAATGAACACGAAATTTTCAGAATTCGTAATCAAAATTCAATGCCATCGCATCGTTCTGAAACTAATTGATTCGTAGATGATATGTCCTAAAAAATTTCTGGTTCATCGATGTACGATTTAGACCTCTCAAATAATTGACTACGTGCTTTGGCCGTTTGACTTTCGTCAGCGATAGTCTATTCTATAACATTAGAAGGTTATTTTTCTAAGCCTGCAAAGATATTTTTTGCTTAGTTTATCATCTAGAAATTTTAGGGAGAAACATATCCACCTTTCGTCTTCTTATCTACTCTCCTAGTGTATAAAATAATACTTACAATATAGTAAATTGATTGAAATCCTAGCAAATCGACGGTTAAATGTGTGCTCGGCGGAGTATTATTCGAATCGCTTGACGGTTCAAGTTTTGAATCTGAAGCGACGCATTTGCTTTCGTCGTCCAGTAATTCACCTTGAAGCCGATATTCTTCAGTGGCGTCTTCGTCTAACGGTCCCATGCCCAGCGCACCTTTTCTTGCTGCATGTCTGTAAATATATAATACCAGAAATTTCATATTCTTTGCGAACCGGTAGAGATTCAGAAAGAACGCTAGAAAGCGCAAGACCACCATCAGATATTCTTTATAAAAATTTATATTTTAGAATTTGAACTAATGTATTTAAATCCAGATTTTCAAACCAGCAGATAACACTGATTGCTTCTATATACCAGTATTTACCGGCTGGTGATAGACGCTACGCACAATCGGAGGATACGGCTTCAGGTTCAAATGACTCACTTGATTGAGCTCGCAATCAGCCACTGTGCGCTAGTTTTGAACCACATTATACCGCCGATAATCGCTTGAATTGAGTTCGGAACCCGAAGCACAGGATGGTTTGCAAGCAAATAGCTGGCAAGCATCATCACAGATAGTATGTTGTGCAGTGTACCCAAAAAGATGAGGGGGAAATCATACGCATTTGCGCGATACGGCCGATAACGTCCCTGTAAACAGGAATTGTTAAAGCGCTTTCGTTGTTGCGAAACTTGGTTAAAATTATCTGAATAATATCTTAAATGCACGGAAGAATAAAGTAAAAGTACTTACCTAAAATGTGAAAACAAAAGTAACCTTTTCCCACATGAATATTTTCCATTTCATCTGAACTTCGAGCTACTCCAGATGTGAAAGGTTGAACTCTGATAAAAAGGGCTCACAAAAAATGTGTCGACGCTTAGTAACCCCAATCATGCGGTACCGCTGGTGTCAGGGATGGATGTATGAGCAAAGAACTTGATTAAATGTCGTTCCCACTTCCCTAACACCATGCGCAATGGACGTTCCATTGCTAACCTCATCAACAGAGTAATCGTACAACGGATCAACCACAGTAGGAGACTGCCACGAAACAAGTATCAATGAACAAATCATAAATGTCGTCACTAAAACCGCATGATTCACAAGCAGCCACCGGTTAACAAGCAACCGTGCGAATCCATGTTGCTGCACTTTGCGCTGATACTGAATGTCCTGTAATCAGATAACAATTTGTAAAATTTCCCACATTCTCAACAGTGTTTAACACCTATTAACAGTTGCTGATAGATAATACTCGTTTTGGACGAGGTTAGTTGTGAACTTCAAAATAGAAAAATATTTATAGCTCTTAATGTGTCCTGCTAACATGTGATCGTTCATATCCGCAGCTGTCGTCGCACTTCACATTTTTCAATATATAAACTCAGCCATTCTTCTTGAGCATAAAAGTGACTTTAGTTCAGTTTTAATTGTTATAACTATTAACGGTTCGTTTCCAGATGCAAAGAACCTTATTTTTAAAGTCTATATAACAAAATTAGTCACTCTTGTTACTCATGCGATTCACAGTTCGGTTTTGTCTTCACATGCGATGAAACCTTATTTTTGAGCATAATTATCTTTACATCAATTTTGTAATTTTTTACACGATATTAACAGTTTTTTGATTTTGTTTTATGGGAATTTACCTTGCGAATTTCTGCAGTCCATTGCAGAAAATCCCTGAGTTTAGAAGTTGGCGATGATCGATTTACTTCCCATTTTAATCGCTCCATTACATTTTTTCGTAAAGTTGATTTATCGCCAACGGTAAAGTATACGCGTTGCAGCGAGTCTCCCTTTTGAATTTCAACTGACATTGTTCTTGAATGAAACCAAATCCACGCGACGCTACGACTGTATCTACAAAAAAGCATTTCAATTCCACGGATTAGAGAACATTGTGATTGATTTTCTCGCTGGTGCTATGCTAAATCTAGCAACAGATTTCATATCGTGTAAGGTCGGTGCTATACTTGTGCAGCGCGGTCCGGTGTCAGTCGGTGACGAGTTGCGCTGGGCAACCTATTCGTTAGCAGTTATATAGAGCGAACGAGTAAGGTGTTCGTGGGTAAACAGCCAACTTTTTGACGACTGATAACTATATTAACGAATCATAACTGTGTAATATTAACCCCTTCTCACATTGAGTTGCATATAGGCAACTCAGCGCAGTGTATATACGTTAAATAATATATATCGCACCGTGTTTAACAATTGCAACACGTATACATAGTACTAAATCACCGCAAGACGGGAGAGCCCCCTCGGGCTCGAGCGTCAAGCTCCTATAGCTGAGTGGTGATGGTATACGCCTGCCACTCCAGTCACCGGAGTTCGAATCCTAGCATAAAAGTATGTCTCAGGGGAAATAGAAAATATTCATGTGAGAAAGGGTCAAGTGACTCTAGCTTTTTACAGCCAATTGTGTGAAAGATCTCGCTGCGGTGAATTGTTAGCTAAATCAGATAGATAGAACACTAAATGAACGTGTACGTTACCTTTCAACATCAAACAATGAATCCAAGTCGCTGGCACGACACAACAAATGATGACAATTAAATCCAACTGTTGTCACTAAATCATTAAGTTCCCGATCAATTTCTTGAAGTCGATATTCACGTTTACGAGGCGTTAATATTTGATACGCGGCGGTGAGCGTTTTATACAATTCTTCTTTCGATACTGATTCCATAATATATTTTGTATGACCTGACGTTGAATTTTCTTCAGTTATATCGATCAGAAGCACAAGCATGGAACGTTTCATTCGATAAATTTCGACCATTCGGCAGCCCAAAAACTCGGTCATACGCAACAGGTAGTTGATGTAGTCAACAACCTTAAAGTATCACGTTGATACTTGTTTACTTTGCGCACACACTAGGGTTAATTTGATGGAAGGCAACAGTTCTAAATAACTTGCATCCATTTTTACTGTTTATTATTGTTCTTAAACCTTTAACTAAAGCCTAACGCCAAACCAAAAGTTAAAAAAATATCACCATCACAAATTGGCAACTACGGTTCCTTGGTAGTTACCATAGGCTTAAAGTACCTGACCTTCCTTTAAAAAAGTATTTGTTTTTGGTCGTAAAACATAGTATAGGTATCTAGGACATATATTATAATCATGCAATTTACTAGATGACTGAGGTTCATCCGAAAACCAACTCTAGACTGAGATTTGAGCACGAAAACGTCAGCGTACGATGGGAACCGTTTATTATTATTATTATTAGTATTATTACTATTACTAGTATTTATTGTTATAATTATTATTATTATTTATTATTATTAATAATTCTTATTATTATTATTATTATTATTATTATTATTGTTATTGGTGTACATAAAACATACTGGCTTATTGTATACTCTATGTGGAGGAAAGAGTTAAGAATTGTTCTGTTTAAACACAAGTATAATACCCATTGACGTACTTTATGATCAAACATACAAATTTGATTCACATGATTGCCTTGAGCCATTTCAATAAGAGTATCAAATATCTGCGTTACCAATCCAATTGAATGAGCATCGACTGATGTATAGACAAGTGCCAAAAAGTTGACTATTTCTCCGAGGACATTCACTGACTTTATATTGTCCCTTTGTTCGCGAAGGTACTTAAAATTGAAACATTAGCGCATATCAGTAGAGTAGCCAGGATTTTCATTTCGGGAGGAGATAGTTTTACATGTAAAATTTTGTGACGCTCAAAGAACGGTAATGTAAGCAGTCTTAAAAGTATTTTTTTGTATCTCGAGAAATTTTGGGGGGCAAATTCCCCCTGCCTATATTATCAGTACCGCACAAGGGCGTACGCAAGCGGAGTTCCGAAGGAGATAACCCTGGAAATTTCTGGAAAAACCAAAAGATACTTTTCCAAACTTTAGTTAATCCTTGCTGGTTTCTAGAGTAAAAATTTTCGCTCGCAACGTTTGCTAGTGAAAAAAGTTTTTCAAAAACTTATGACCTGCTGAAATGAAATCGTCGTTACGTGCCTGCTGGAGGTTCCAAATTGTTAAACGAGTGCGATTATGGTACATTACGGCGAAATTGCCAAATCCGAACATCACACTAATTTAAAACTCTTTATTTTATGTCTTTTGAAAACTTCGGGCTCAACTAGGAATTGACTCCGCTCGTGGTAATAATATGGATTAGTGGAGCCGACAAATTTTACAGTTGTCCGTTATAACATTTGATGTTTTACGTCTATTTTAACATTGTGAAATCACAACAGTGCGCAATTTATTTGACTAAATAGAAACTAAAAGGTGGTTTCAAAAATAGCACAATTACACTTAATATTTTAGAAAATTTTGATACATTAGAAGTGAGAACGTTGTAGTTCATGCAATAACAGATATACCTAATTTGCGTAGCCACATGTTTTAAATTAATTTTCGAGTGTCTTTTGAAGTCTTCCGGTGGGCCCTTTTACGAACATTTTCACTTCCGTTAACCGAAAAATTTATCGTCAAGGAAGCGCATTCTATGATATAAAAAATTATTTTGAAAAAGGATTCCATGATAGAATAACTTTCTTTGCTCCCTCTGTAAATCTTGCTTCTTCTAATATCAGTCACTGACGAAGCAACAAATTAAATTTCGGGGGGGGGGTGTTAAGAGCGAACCCAACTTTTGAGAAATTTTAGCACAATTTTCGGCGGATTGAAATCGACTTCTCTCTCCTCGGTCAATGGAGCTACGCCAATACTTGGTTGCGGGCCTGAGTTTGCTTACTTCTTGCATCGGCTCAAATTGACCGTCGCACAACGATGCTAGTAGTCGAAGCATCAGTTCAATATATCCGTTATCTCGTATAGATATCATATCATCGAGTTCTGTGACAACGTTTTTCATTAGTTCTCTTGAATTCCAATTCTCAACGCTATTCGCTTTAATTGCTTGCTGATAAAAAAGAACAAAATAGCGTTTAAACAAGGAAAAATTATGCTACTGATTTTCTCGTCGATTTTTTATCTTCCATATCCGGCCGGATATAAAATTCGCTTGCTGTCAATTGTATTGGCTCATGCTATGACTTTAATCACTTGCTAATCACATGAGAACTAGACCATGCTTTTCGGATTGGTTGTTTGTATTTTATGCAGACGATAGAGCGTACTAAAGGTTAGAAATAAAACATGGACAGTACCCGATTTATCTGTGATATTGGCTTTATTTTAAATACTTAAGTCACCCACTTACGTAATACATAACTTTTTGAGCGAAAACAAACGTCAAATGTTAGCTACTGTAATAAGAAAGTCATAGTTCTGCTTTATATTAATGAGGGTCATTAGTCTACAAGTTTAATTAGACCACGGTTGATATGAGTGATCTGTTGCCCTAATATGTCAAATCTAGAATGGTTTAGCGCATACTAAAATACTAAGCCGTACTCAAGTAGGGTTTCAAAATCTCAGCCTTTGTTTACGTCAACCAAAAGATGCGCTGTTTGAAGAGTATTTACACTATTGCATGGGTTAAACAGGTGCTCATACTTAACTTCAATTCCAAAGTATAAATCTCTCCCCTATACTAACAATTCCTGGATGAGGTTAAATGTGAAATGTAGAATTTTCAAGTTTGTTCACAAGTTTGGATGTTTCAAGAGACAAGGAAATGTAAAATGTATAATGTTAAGGTGAGTTGGTTGACTGAGTTTGAAATGGGTCAGTGGGTCATGAGTCAAAATTTTAGAAATTAATGGGTCGCGATAGGTGATCGGTGAGAGCTTTGACCCCGCCGAAAAATTTCTTAGAATGTTATTGTCGCTCAGGAATGTTCTTCAGACTCTGAACGTCGCATCAGTGCCCTTAAGACATCGAATATAAAAATCCCTGCAGCGTGCCGTCCGTCACTGTGCGTCACCTTTCGTCACCATACGGTATCGTGCGTGCGTAATTTCCGTACGGACGGCACCGTACGGGTGACGGACGGTGACGGATGACGCACGATGGCTGGCGGACGACGCCAGAGACGTGACAGAATTCGCCGGACAGGAAACGAACGGCGCCGGACAGGTAACGAACGGCACCGAACATGTGACGGTCGGAGCCGGACACACACTCTTTATCGACTGATTTGCGTTTTTATGAACCACTTTTCCAAGTTCAACAAAGACATGCGTCGAATTCAACAAAATATGACGAATGTGCGTATGAAACAAGTTTCCACAAGAATGTTGAGCTTAGGCTTAGTTGCCGTAATTTGAAACAAAACCATAAAAATCCGGGTTCCTGGAGGTTAGCGAATTGAGCAATTATGACATACAAGCTTGAGTTATTTCTTGTATGTTACATGAGCTATGGGTTACCTACAGAGTTGCCACAGGTTTTGATGGGTCGTGGGTCGCGCCGTGACTCATTTCTATCTCTGGCTGGGTCAGTGGTTTACTAGAAAAGTAGCCCTCTCGTAATTTACAGCTTTGCCGATTGCAAAATTTTCCATTGCATGTTCATTGGTTTCATTCACTCCAATTGCTGTTGTCAATGTGCGCATAAATAATCCAATCATACCGTTTTCTTCTGCAATAGGCTGAAATATAGAAAATTCTACCATTTTCTGATTGAATTTTTTAAATATGAGCAAAGAATTAACCGTTCATCATTGATCCTTTTGACCCTTAAAACTGCTGGCATTATACACCAGCCGGTAATAATTTGCCAAGACATTATCTTGCTTTATTACCGGCTTATATAGATTTAAACCTGCAGCGTCGCCAGAATTTAATTTTTCGAGAGTAAAACTTCATCTAAAAGTTGTATATGTGCGATATAGTGCGCTAGAAATAATTTTGACCTGTGTGAATTTTTTCTAAACCCTGTTAAAAAGCTTTTTTTGGTTCTTTCACAAATTTCTGGGGTTACCTAAAGTTTCTTGCGTTGTACACGTCTTATTTCGACGCAATTAAACTGAAATAAAGTATTGTATTCAAAACAATCATTTGTTTATTTATTGCGCATAGAAGTTGAACTTAAAAGACCGAAATATTTGGTTATTTCACACTATTCTAAATACTACAACAACTTTTCGATATGCCTGTGTAGTAAATTGAACGTTAAACAGCTATGATTGCTTTGAGTGCAATATCAGTTCGCTTGATTCATTGCACAAGGTTACCACAATTTTGACCAGTTTAAGCATTTTTGTAAGCCAGCTCACCTCTGACAAAACGATTTTGTCGTTACCATCAGCTTTCCGTTTGTCGTCAGCGTTACGTTGTGCAAACACGCTGGTTAGAAAATCTTCTTTTTCATGACGTTTTGTTTTCTTTTGACACAACAAAGCACGTCTTTCTTTTAAGAAGTCGCCGCTAAAATGTAACTGATGAACATTGGAAATAGGGCCCTTGTGAAGATCGGGGACGGAACATTTTTCTGCGGGACTGCAATAAAATAAGTTTAAGCTTTAGACTAATTTTGGGTTGGGAATAAGCTAAGGAATATGCTTAAACTACTCTAAGGCAGTGCTATACTTTTTATATTACAAACTTTTATTTCAATGCTATCAAGTGCCAATCTGGCGTCGACTGACGGCAATTTTTGTATACCGCCGTACTTGCAAATATATAATAAAACAATTTTTGACTTGTGGCTTGATTTGGCAGTTCGTTATACCTTATCACAAGTTGAAAGAATTATTTTGTTTCCACGTGCTGCGCAAAACATTGGATTATTGTTATAAGCTGTGATTTTATCAGCAATCAAACGACAGTTGAAAACTGCCCCACGCTCAATGCTTAATCAGTGCAACTGCTAATCCAAAATCTACCTTAATTGAATTCGCCTTCTGACAACAAAAAAGAATGTTTCTTCACGAGTTTCATCAAAATATGCCAAAAAACTTTTCTGCGCCTCGTTGTTGCCTCCCCACAGCAAGGCGGCTAAAGCTGCGAGTGCCTCTCTAAAAATATAAACATACCTACGTAAATCTAACTAAAATAGAGCAGAAAGAAAAAAGAAAGACGGACTCGTGTACAAACTCCTCGTATAGGTTGCGGAATTTTTAAATTTTGGCACAAGTTAGCTTTTTTCTTAGGCTTAGGTTCAAGGTTTATTAAGCTTGTAAACGGACTTAAACGTGCAAGCGCCGATAACGGTTAGGAATGAAATAAGTTTGAACCATAATGATCAATACTACTAGCATATAAAAAACGCAAATTTATCGATCTATCAAATTTATCATAACAATCAATATTGATAAGTCGTTTCTTCTAGCCCTGGCCTCCACCAATCCAAATTTATTGAAACGTTATCAATGGTCTTCTCACCTAACAACATCGTCAGACGGCTTGTTCATATGTGGCAACACGATCCGTACAATTCGTTGAGCAGTAAGTGCATTTTGAACTTCTTCAATCGCTTCAATTTGGCGATCGTATTGTTGGCGACCCTTAAAATGAGCAACATTGAGATATGTTGTTTTAAATTAATCCAGTACCTATACAATCCTTCACAAAGGATTCTGGTTGCATTTGAACAAACAATACTTATTACCGGTGCACTGGTCAAGCCCCCTAGCAAATCCTTAGAAATTGGCACTTCGTTAAACGTGTATCCGCACGCCCCTCGGCAGAAAATTCTATATCCGCCGCTGGCAAGCCACGGACCTACGACTTAGTTTCAAAATAATGCTTTCATCATTATTGATGCAGAATGTTCTCACTTAATAGAAATACATGCCTAGATGCAACAAAAACCTCTTTAGATAGCACATAATAAGCAAATCCTTGTTCGATTGGACGACAGTTTAGAAATAGCAGAAACGAAAGAGCAGCATTTTTGAGACTGCTTAACGTCTTTCTTACTATCAATTCCAAAACTGGCAAAAAGCGCAACCAGGATTGTATTTCGGGTAAATAAATTCTTTTTTATGAAATTTTCTGTGAGCGAGCAAGAAAATTTTCCGAGCTTTGCTATTCATAGTTAATTACAAAGCCTGTTAAAAGCGATGTGTTTTGATCTCTACAAAAATATCAGAGAATATATGCTCTATGACCCACAACTTGTATACGCCTCATGATTGCGAATAAATATGCATGCATTAAAAATTCACACTCGGCCACTTTTCGTTTGGCATTTACAAGACAGCAAAAATCTAGGTTATTTTTGTCACACCAAAAATATTTGATAGTGTGGTAAATCAAAAATTATTACATGTTTTCTGTTGTGAAAATTTTTTTGTTAAATTGGCAAGACACCTTTCCTACCAATTGTCATTGGATAGGTCACATTCAACAAGCTTGAAACTTCTCTTGCGGACAAGAACCTTTATTGGACCTCTTCGCTAGTGCTTACTTTTTCTCTGTCCGGCGGCAATTTAACAATTTCGTTATGGATCAGTGCGCGTAAAATTTGTAAACATTTACAATCGAGCGCTTCAAATTCAATTCGACGTGATTCACGCAGTTTTCCAAACGACAACGAATTTTCAAGATGTTTCAAGACTTTACGAACATTAACAAATCGCGTTTCGGAAGTATCACAACCGTAACAAATAAATGATTCGACAAGCGATTGAAATTCACGTCCCATTGGCAACGGTTCGTCTTCTTCAGTGATATATTCGGTTCGACACGGAAATCCAATTTGGTCCTAAATAATATGGATTATAGGGCAAAACCTACCAACGGTGCCTGTGGGTTCAAGCCACTCTACTTAGCGATTGATACCGGGCACCTTTGGCACTCGGAAAACCAGACTCGATATGCGATTTGTTATTCACACTTTCGCGAGCTTTCTGCGGCAAGTTTGTATTGTACCCTGGCGTTTGCGCGTCCTTTTTAGACCAGCAGTCCCGCGTCCCAGGAAGAACCCCATTCCACAGATTTGTGTTCCTTTCAATCACTGACAAAAATTAAAGTTACCCCTACGTTTAAAGAGAATTATAATTGACACCATTCGACAGGTTCTATAAGTCAAAGATTTTTGACTTACCTGTATTGTGTTCAAACCGCCGTACGCAACTCGCAAATTCCGAACAAATGTACTTAACATTGCGTTCAGCCGTTCTTCTTCAGCATAATACTGACTGTATTTTTGAATTTCGCTTGACTGCGGGTCTAATCCTAAAATCATTTGAAACTCCATAAAAATTTTTCAGGGTTTAGTTCTCTAAATTAGATCGGCATAAAAAACAATAATTTTGTCATAATTGTGACATTGAAACTGCTAGTGAAGGTATATTACACCACTCTGTCTAGTCTCAAAAGAGCGAAGTGTCCAAAAACTAAGATACTAGATCATTACCAATTAAAATCCTAGTCAGGCATCTACGTCGAAATTGGCATTAATAACAGTGTTGCGTTTTAAAGCTGAAAATAAGTGGAACAGAAAGCAATATTGGTTAACCACAACATTAAAACGGTTGAAATATCTTACAAGATTGTAAAATCATCACAAAAATGATGCAATTACCGTAAGCTATTTCGTCAGGAATTTGATAATGTGCTCCTAGCTCTGGCGCTCCGCGCATTAAATCACGAAATAAATTCTAAAATATTAAGAATCTTCCTGTAAACCAACTATTCGCCATTGAATACTGAAATGGTCTTGGAGAAATGTTTAACATACCGTAACCATTTTCAAAGTTGTAAATTATAATGTCGAATTATAACGAATCAGGATATTAGAAAATTCAGGTAAACGAAATTCCATAAATTACACTGTACACCCGAACAAATTGTTATACTTAGAGGTTTTCAAACATTTACCGCAAATGTAACATTTTAGCACGTATTTACGATAACTTATAAATGCTGTGGGTACTATCTGTAAATCATAAGTTTTTATTTAAAATACGGCAAACTTTGATCTGTCAGAACCATAAATAACTTGTTCGAAGCTGGTGGTGAGGTTCAAAAGCGTTGTCATTCTTTATGAATGCTTGAAAACGCAAGATAAGATTCCAATATAGCCTAGACCCAAAATTAAGATTGCCAATCGTTTTCTTCTCTATATTAACAACAGTTTTCAATATTTTATATTACTGTTGCAATGTTTGACAATCAATTACATTCAAGATAATAATTGCAAAGGCCATTGTAAACTTTCACATTTTGATGCCTTTTTAAGAAAATAAGATTTTTACTGTTGCCATAAACACAATAAGCTTTACTTGAAGGACTTCCAGATGCGTGTTTTGTGTAAGCACAATTCGTACTGCTTTCGAAAATACAATTAGTCGATCGAGAAATAGTTCAACAATGTTTCGCTCGGCCAGTGACTGAGCTGCTGATAATCCAGGATGTTCCGGAATCGAGGAAGATTTCAAAAACGATAAGTGGTCGTCCTACGCAGTAGAAACAAAGAACAATTAATATCGACCAAGTCAGATTATTCATTGGATTGCGTGGCAATTAACATCGAAAATTACGTGACTAAATTTATGTTGCAAGGTCACACGTTACGCTCAACCGTTTTAAAATTAACCTGGCGCTGGTGACATGTGACGTTTGAAGTTATATAGAACTGAAAGTACTAAACCAGCGTTTGCCTAAATTGGTCAGATTTAGAACAGTATTGCATATTTGTGCTCCTCATAACCTTCCCGGATCATCTCATGCCCACAATTTGAATTTTTGAAAAATTCAATTTTGCGAGGTACATAGCATCCTGGAAACTAAAAAGATTTTACCGTAAAGTTCATCAATTTACAGTCTATAAACGTTTCGACACAGTTTGTCAAGCTGATTTAATCAGTGTTAATTATACGGCTTACAAGTCATATATACTGCAATAACTGCTTTAACACTCTGTTCGCTGGCTGAAAAGGCGACAAACTGGTCACGCGAAATAATCGTATGATAGCAGAACATTTAATACCATTTGTCTGATCCTAACAAATTCTGTCAAACGTATATTTTTTCGTACCCAACGGGTAAACATTTAGGAGCACAGAAACTTCAATTTTTCAAAATTTAAATTTTAATGCAAAAATTCCGACCTTTTATGAGCAAACGCCCGCAGGTGAGCACATAGCGGAAAACAGGCAAATTCGCCATCCTCCATCTGTAAATGTCCTTGAACCGTTTAACAGTTCCATGTTACGCGGTCACCTGTGATTTACCTTGTTATAATAACTGCGAAAGAAGACACTTATGACCGGCAACGCGGCATCGAACAAATAATTCAGCGTTTCACGCAATTCGTGCTCAACATTTGTAGCGCTTGAATGCAGTTGCGCTGGCCGTCGCCGCAAATATTGTCTCGCATTGTCGACATTAGATACTATGTATTCGGACATACGATCTAACTCCAAACGGACCATATCGATGTATTTCATAACCTAAATGTACCCATGAAAACGAACTGTTATTCTAAACAGAAGAAGGACAACTTACCTGACCAATGCAAAATTTAAAAAGATCGCATTTTATTTTGTTAAATCATTTAGCTAATGACCTTTTGAACACCGACGTGGACCGGTTGAAAGCAATCGTCAAAACGTACAAGATCAACAACAAGACAAAGGTTTTATTACTTAAAAATCATAAAAACAACGCATCACAAAAAGTGAAACGTATTATTAAGTAAATGATACATTCCGAAAACTATCACTTTTGGATGATGGGACAAATCTCGATGATCAAAGTACATATCAGATGTCGCGGTGAGGAAAACGGCATGAAAAAATTGAACAAACGGTCCTTTGAGGCCACAGCACAAGCCTGGTAATGTAATGATTTTGAGTAAATCATCGAGTTTGAACATTGATTGACATATTGATTCAACGGTCCTGTTTTCACCCTGAAAACTTACAAAATACACGAAAGTAAACAATCTTGAGTTGCAATTGTAGGGGCGCACCAAAATTATTCAGTGCCCTCCAAACATGATTTTACGCCGACGCTCCTGACAAAATAGCCGGGTTTCTGAATCCCTAGTTTAAGTACAACTTTATACTTAAGTATATGCCAGCTGACAAGTAATTAAATACCTACTGATTTATCGTGTCTAAAACTGTACTTACGTGAATAAATTCTTCATGATTCCATTTAATGTTTAACAACAGCTCAGGCATGTTAACTTTTTATACCAAAGTAGGGTTTCAGAACTCCAACTAGTGAAACGTAAAACTGTAAATAGGCAAAATTATGAAAGCATTGCTTGCAGCTAATAAGCTTTCGTTACATTTTCGAACCGTTAGGAACAAGAATTATCTTGAACTTTAGTATGAGAATAAAAGTACATGTTTCCATGAAAATGAATCACTCGCTTTGTTTCAACATTATTTTTTTATTTTCTTTAAATTTAAAATATTTCTGACTCATTCCGCATTTAGTGTGAGGCAATCTTTTGTAGCAATTGGTTGCAATTTTTTGGCATTCTCATTCATATTCCACTGTGTATCTCTTTTGTTCTACCTTTGCACAAAACGCAAGCAACTGAACCATTGCGCAAAAGTAGTTGCGATGACGTGTTTGAGTTGCTGACATCCGTGCTTCATCAATAGTTAATAACGCGAAACGAGCCTCAGGAGTCTTTTCGTTGATAAAATCAATCGTTCCTGATGTCAAAATTTTATCAGTACCAAACGTCACCCGTATCCCGCACAAACTGTGAGCAACTAACTGCAAACTGAACGTGAAATAAATATAATTCATAGGGTCACTGAGTCCTCTCGGGCTCGAGCGCCAAGCTCCTATAGCAGTTGAAAATTGCCTGCGAGTTTTATCATTACGCCAGTTTTATTGGATATCATTCATGCTAATCGTTTTTAACGTTAAGTTTTGTGTTTAGAAAATAACTGAAATTTTCAAGGCAGCAAAATGTACATATTGAATTCAATAAATGTGATGCACAAGCGCTTTCCAGTGCACATCTGTTTCAGCGATTTAAATATTTCAGCAAAATTTACGAGTTTATTATTGCATTTTTTCCAGTTTCTTTGAAACTTTGTTATAGGCACAAGTACTAAAGCTGCAAACAAAACCTTACATTACAAGTACAAAACAACCTGGTTCAGGTTCAGCGGCGGAACTAAAATTTTCCGTTGTAGAATATATTCTTGTGTCGGCAAAATTTTACAATATTAAAACGCATTCTAGCAAATGTTTTGTATTCTAAAATTGCTATTGCGTTTAAAGGCGAATTTTCAATTAATGTTCTTAAAATCTTGTCATATTTTACATCTATTTGGCTAGAAAACACATTCCAAGCTTAAAATAAGCTATTCGCATAACTTAGTTTTCAGACCGGCAGGCCGATGAAGGTATAAGTAAATTCTAACAGTCGTCCCGGATTCGCCACTTCTCTGGAACGCAGTACCTTAAATACCTACCGCGATTTTGTAACAATGCTTGTATAACCAATGATTGGTTGCGTTTCATTGGAATGTTACCAACGTTAACAATCGCAGAACATAATCGAATCATCATTGAGCTTCCGGTGTCGGCGACTCGTTTAACAATTTCGTTGATATGTTGTGGTAACAAATGCATGCAAATGTCTTTGTTTCCGCCAAATATCTAAAAACGCAAACACTACGTTGGTTTTACTGTTATCGATTTTCAAGTTTTCAATTCATTTCAAGACGATGTTCAGGAAAAAGCAGGTGTAACATTTTGTTTATTTTAGATCACTTGAAGAAGATTTTATTGCAGAAGTAATTTTGATTAATGTAATGTCAGATGCATACATCAAAACAAATTCACTATAAGCTTACCTCAAAATAAAGATCTGCCAAATAATCATCAACGCCATCGATACGAAATAGAGTTCCAATCCAGTCGAACATACGATTTTGGACTTGAGTATTTTTTCTCGATAAAAGCTTCAGGAAAGTGAATCCTAAACGTTGAATTGATGAGGGCATTTCCTAAAATTCACACAACCGACTCTTGAACAATGAATATTGCGGTGGCACTATAAATATCGTGCAGTAATGAAAATGGCGCCGCAAGTCAAATAATTTTGTTAATATGTAAATTAGTTAACGGTTTCATTCAGCGACAAACGCACTTTGCACACGCAATGCTGCATGGTTTCTGCGTTATATCGAACGGCGCCGAAACAGCGCCCCGCAGAAAACTAGTCTAAACGCTAGCCATTTTCAAAACCTTCAGACACACTAACACATCGCGTCTGTGAAAGAGTACGCAAAATACGTTCGATTAGATTACTAATTGAATTATTTTGTTCTGCCGCCTATGCAAACGATACGGGGACCTCTGTGTATTAAAAAAGGCCCCGATGGAAAATATAGGGCCTTAATGATTATACTGTCATACATAAGTTTAATTCACTTATTCATTTCTAGCCTACGGTTAAATTTTTAATTTTTGTTTTAATTTGCTAATTTTTTTTGCTGTAATTTGCAATTTTAAAACACCAAACGTAACAGCAATTGCATGAAGACTATGGTTAGAAGATTAAGATTCCGCAGAAAACTTAGATCAGCCCGACACGATATTTATTCAATGCGTCGAAAAGACTTAACTGAATATAAATTGGCAGTGAAAAGAATGTCACAGGTTACACGGCAAGCTGTTATGTTTCTTATCACGAATTGGAATAACCAAAACCAGGGTTGCATAAATGAGTGGGGCATACGAGGATACATATTAATTATTTTAGGGCGATGAGAAAATATGCACTAAATTTACTGCCTTCTAAAAGCCAAGAAGCTTTTCTTGCTCGTTAAGGTTAAACGCTTCAGTAATAAACAAAATTCTCATCAGCACTCTAGCCGGTAAAACGCTATAGCATTGTACGGATTATCAGTTTGGCAATGCTTACCCGACTTCTGGTAATTAACAAATCCGAAATATCGTTCAAAATTCCTAAAACAAAACAATTCATCAGTTGAATGTGTGAAATTTGCCACGTTCAGGCAAAAAGATTTACAGTATTACTGTTAGCACTTTTGTAGTTCCCCCACAGTGGAAAAGCATCACCCCGCCACAATATTTTCCTTTCTGAACCCAATGTGATTTGAAAGGATAGTAAGCAGAATGAAAAAAAATAACGCAACATTGATGAATAACTTTCGCTCTAGAAACTAGTTCTTAAAACAGGAAAACAAAACATTTTTCTGTTACAAGCGAAAACGTTTACCCCCACCGTTTGCGTAGTGGCGGGTGAAACTACAAAAGTGCATTACTGTTCCCTGTTTGCAATATGAAAATTAAATTTAGTAGAACTGTTATTTCTCAGTCACAGCCCTGTTTAGTTTTGAATCGAAAGGGTAATTTTGGTTTTCCTAAATGTCCATGTTCGATTCTAGTACTAGATTCGATATTAGAGACGACCTTATACCTCAGATTAAAAATAGGTTCTACAAGAAACAGCGAGGAAATTTCAGAAACGAAGCAAGCGGGAAATCAGACATACGTTTTCTATTCAAACTTCTCAAAACATAGCTTTAGTTTCAAACAAGTGTTTAAAATAAATTTTGTCCTACAACGCCGGGGCTTTTTGAGCTGCGTCCGAACAAGAGAGTTTGAGAGCACTAAACCAGACCATGCACGCTAACCAACGTAATCGCGTTTAAAGTTTTTCGTAAAACTTTCGTGCAAGATGTATCTGTTTTTGAAAAAATAAGAAAGTTTTTGGCCTCAAAGTAAAATCAAATTTCGCACCTTGGTTATACAACAGATACTGATGCATCGGATGAGCTTCTTGCAAATCGTTTTCCAGAACACACATACTGGAATAGAAATAATTTGATAGCAGTTTAAATCCAGCGTAATTTTTTGAAATATGTTTGGTTTTGGGCACTTAACCTCTTCTCACATAGAGTTGAACATAAGCAACTCAGCAAAATGTATACTAGTAGCGAAATAACTGCGCAGTGCACCGTGCATATATATTTACTACGCGTATGCACCGTACAGAATCTGCACAAGACGTGAGAGCCAACAGGATAATGAGTGAGAAAAAGTAGCAGTTCCAAAAAGTTCTAAAAGGGGGATGAGATAATACATAAAAACTCGCGAGCAAAGCTAACGAGAAGCCGGACGTTATTATTAGTGCTAAACTTGAACACAACATTCCGGTTTTGGTTCGTGTTTGAGGGTTAGAAGTATCAAGTTTCCATAGTTGAGTTCTAATGTTAATTGCCACCCACTTCAGTTTTGGTAGTTCAAATCTTAGCTTGAAATTTGATTGCATATAAAATAGAAATCATTCATGTGAAAAAGGGTTAAACAGGATTACATTGTGTAAGCGTCTGGCATATTTCTACAGTAATGAAACCAGGTTTAGCAAAAAGCATATTTAAGATTTTATTTCATCTGTGCATCACCTCAGGTAAAATATTATTGCAACTGTAAGAACCAAACGATTTAAAACCAACCAAATGTCTTTCTTGACGCTTCAGACATTTCGAGAGCCAACATATCATTTTATACGTATATAATAAAAATATTAGCTTTATCAACTAACGATTATGCATGCTCCACAATTAAAACTGTCTTGGTGGAAAACTAAATTTCAATTCCAGAAAAAGTCAAAATTTAGACATGTAAAATTTTCGTGTATTGGAATTTAACTAAATTTTTAATCAATTAAATTCACTCAGAGCGTTTTTAAGAATTGAATAAAAGTTCAATTCTATAACACGCATGTTAAAACAATAGCCTCTTAAGGAATTGAACACCAGCGTAAAGTGGTGTTCATTGAATTGAAATATATTTCAGTTTTATAACGCACTGACTATGCCAGTACTAACTCAATAAAACCATGATGTTTAGGAATTAAACATCTTTCTAACTGAGTGTATTGGAACTGACATTCAGTTGAAATGTAGTGTTATGGAATTGAAAAATTTAATAAAGATTTTCAGGATTCAAATCTTATAAACTTGTCACATTTTATTGCTGTTGTTTGAGAGTTGAAAAATATTTCAACTTGAAGGGTATTCATAAAATCCAAAAATGTGATTTGCGGTATTAAGGAAATGGCTTTACAGATAAATTGTCTAAGAACAATATTTATCAATGCTTATGGCTTACCGACTAAACTTTTCTAATATTGAACAAATTTTTCTAATATTTGTCTGTGTAATTTTCTGCGTTTTCATAATTCGTAATTGCGTAAGCAGATCGCGAACTACTCGTAGTGTTTCGCATGATCGCTCGGTTACAAGAACCTAAAATGTATAAGCAAACTCAATCAACTGCAATATATACGACGGAAATTGCATTTCATATAGTGTCTGTGCCTTGTGTTTTAAATCCTAATAAAAATTCTGATATAAGCAACAGAAAACTGTACAATAGACACTTAACAAGTTATTCTGAAGTTGATGGTACTATCATATTATGCTAAATTTGTTACCGATTATGGAAAACAATATGAATGTTTTGCACGCTGATTTTTCTCCATCTAGACGAGAAATTTATACAAGTTATTAATTTCATAATAATTTTGAATTAGCTTTTTATGTAAATATTGACTGGGTTTCCGAAATCTTACTTGAGTATTTACTAAGTTAAACCTAAGTAATTGCTTAAGTCACCAACTTGAGTAAATGCCATCTTTTTGAGCAAAACAAACGCCAGATGTGAGAAACTATCATAACAAAAATGTTATAGTTTTGTCTCATATTAAGAAGACATGAGCAAGCAATTCTAATTAGGCAATGGCTAATATGCCTTAACTGTTGCTTTAAGTACGCTTTCAAAACGACAAAACTTATTGCTTAGGGCATACTTTAATACGAAGTCAAACTTAAGTAGGGTTTCATAAAGTAAACCAATAATAATTATGCATCCACATATATTTTCTTAGATGTGTTTACCCTCCGAAGCACAAATATGACATTCATATCGTTGCATCTTGAAGTATAATGTAATTTTCACAAGGTCTGAGCTCACACTTGTACCAGTACATTTGTAGTTGTTTATTTCACCAAAATTAAACACATGTGAAGAATTCAATTTATTCCTTATACTGTAGATATTAGTATTACCTGGATATTAATATTTGTCGCAGTTGTGCCATTTGTTAAATATTTTGCCTATTTTAGCAGGCAAAACTTGTTCCAAGTGATAATTTACTTTCACTACGCTATTTTGATGGTCCATGTTGATACAGTAAGGGTCGGCCCACTGTCCTATGAACAGCACAGCGGGGTCTGCAGGACAGTAGCGACAGTAGGCCAGCGGGGACAGTAAGGCAGCAAAAACGGAAGGAAAAATGGGCCCAGAAATGTAAGGGGGTTAAGAACTTTTCACCTGGTCCAAGCGTTACAAGGGTATGTTTATTTTTTACTCACGCGTATATCGGCGCATATCCGGGCAAAATTTTTTCAACCGCGACCAGCCTTTGCCACAATGTGTTTTTGACTGTGCTCAGAAAAACTTGTCTATTGTTTCAGTGTGTTGGTAATTTATGTTTGCAATAACCTGATTATATGTTTGTAGTTGCCAGTGTGCAACCGACGATGAAAATAGCGATAATGGATGTCAACAAAATTTGCCGGAAACAGAAGCGAAGGTAGTTGAGAAACAGAATTACGTAGTTATAGTTGTGTCCAACTGGTGACTTTAAAAGTAACCGGCAAAATGTTGCAAAAGTTAATCTTAGAAGTTTCTTTTTAAGGAAGCTCAAAACTTCAAAAATTCTTCGAAAGTGCAAAATTTTATTAAACGACACTACATTTAGAAAGGCACAAAAATGTCAATATTGAAATTGATAAAACCTTCGGCAAAATTTCTACCGCAGACGAATGTGAATTTTCCACAGAGTAGACAAATTTACGATTGCTCCCTGATGCCTGGCAAAGCAAATAATTATTCTATTAGAAAAACAGTGTGACCAGAGTGGGAAGAACTAAATAAAGCACATAATTTTTGCTGGATGTAATAGCAGTGCAGAGGAATGAACTTAAAATGAGTCTAAGTTTACACCTATGCGCCTAACCCTATGAGCCTACCAAGCCTAAACCTATTAAGCCTAAACCTATACACTTAACTTAGGAAAATTATAAACAGTAATGAGTAAAGTAAATAATTTCAGCATATACCTGTGCTTGCTCGGCAAATTTAAACAGTGTTTCAAACTGTGAGTATTGCGCGTTGATAAGAAGCATTGCTTCAGACACCAGTTCGGGATAATTTTCATAGCTGCATAAATCCTGCAATCATTTCAATTTTTGCTTAATATTATAGCTGTAAGGTAAACAAACTTTATAATTATGAGCATACCAAAAGCGAACTTGGTAATAACACGGTATCAAAACTTAAGTAAATGCGGAGAATACAATTAAATTATTAATACCATTAAAATATCGGTAAACGTTTTGTCAACGTATCGACTGCTGTTAAATATGTTGCTGATATATTTGATTGCAATTTTCTGATAATTCCTATAAAAATTATTATTATACATTATGTATATACAACTTCCGATATGCAGTTCTCCTCATCATGGTACTTGCACTATTTTTTGTTGGATTTGATCACCTCCTTGATTCGTATTACAGATGAAGCTAGCGGAAAGTTAAAATAGACATTCAAGTAAACACGCGGCTTCTACTAACTCTACAAATCGTCCACCTTCCTTAGCAATTCAGTCATTCGCGCAATCCCCTATCAAAAATTTCGGGATGCGCCCCAGCATTTGTTTGGTCTGCCCATCTTGTTAGCGGAGAGCTAAACCCCTTTTTAACCACGGCCCCGCGCCGCTGGCGATTTAGGTTACATTTCTAAAGTACTTCATTTGTTATTATTTTTACAATACCAAAATTGTACTAATTAATATAAAATTTCAAACAATATCATTCCTAACTTTACCATTGTACAGAACCAAGAGCGTGGTCAGTATTTTATTTTGGAAAAGTAAAGGCTCGTTTGTTAGGCTTCCTAAACCAACGGGATTTCGTAAAGCCTGCAAAAATGCCTTTTTTATCCTTTTTAACTATTTGAAAAGTGATATATTCGTCTATCCTTTTTCTCTGTGTTTCTGCATAGAACGTGTATATGTATGTAGTACAAAAACATACAACGCATTTGGCTCGTAATCAAACGTATCTCGAAGGAACGGTGACAGTTCAGAAGTTGGCGCTGTCTTTATATTCTCGCTTGTAACGGTGTTTTTGAACTCCGAAATAAAGTGCTTAAATAAATTTACCAAAAACAGTGTTATCATAGTACCTAATTTAGCACTTTACCAAATCGATCAACTTCAACGAATAGTGATTTCTGTAGTAATTAAATTGCGTGGAATATGTATCTTGAAAGAAATTTAAGACAAAATTTTTTTCAAGTAACAAGCTAAATTAATAATTAAGATATACAAACTAAACGTTTACCTCCATGCGTATATTGAACCGTAGTGTAAACAAATATTGTAACACCTGAATTGCCCTAAAACAAACAAGTGAAATTTATTGCAAAACCCATTTAGCACTAAAAATTTGCTATTGTATATAAGTTAAGTATATTTGAACAGATTCTGTGAGTCGCTCCATCAACGTTTTGTAATGCTCTATAAAAATAAGCTGATTCAAGAATGGTCGCAGAGCTGGAGTACAAAGCTGTTTGTCACCTACGCACATCTTGACCAAGATCAAACCGCAAAAATCTTCGAAAGTGTTAAAAGAGTTCTATGTTAACAAAACTTTTCCACCGCATTAGAAATGTTTATCAGGCTATTAAGCATGTATTGGTAACCTAAATGTAAAACGAAATACTCATGCTATGACCGTATTTCGTCACACCATCCCACTGTGGCTACACAGGGCTAAAAGCCAAAGTGCCAGAAACGGCATTGGAAAACGAATGTTGTTTAAGAAACGAAGGGTTCCTCCGCCGATTATAACAGATGTAGATATAAAATACTTAAAATATTTTATAATATATACAACTTAAAATATTTTATACGTAACATATTCATACAACCGCAGCTTCTTATTTACACATGTATATGTAATTTAGGATACATATGCAAATCAAAAAAAAGAGAACAACCATCTAAACATGACCTCGCTGAGGCGAGGTTGCTAATAAAATATATTATACGTTATATTACATACAACTGCAGTTTCGTGTTTACACAGGCGTATGTAATACAGAATATACATGCACCAAATTTATGCACGCAACAGGCTTCGAATACTCTTTTCGCAATAATGCAGTACAGTTATCTTGATACTAAACGTCTACTTCGCGTGCAACAATAACAAGTAACTCCTCAAAAGCGAAAGACTCTAAAAATCATAAACTCCACAATAAAAAATCCGCTAAGCCGTCAGGCAGCAATTCGCTTCAGTATACCAGTGAGACCCATACCCAACTTGCGCTGCGCTTATATATTCGTGAACCGAAAGGTTAATCGAGTTCTAAAAATTTATACAAAATTTTTAAAATTTTTCAAAAATGCTGGAAAACTATTAAACTCAAGTTAACGACAAGTTTTTTAAGTTTATAACTTTAAACTTTGCTAAAATCTAATATAAAACAGTTTTGACTTAAAAATTTAGTCTTTAGATTAAAATTTAAACTTTTAAAACAGCTCAAAAATTAAAAGTATGTTGTTTTGACCAAAATAATTTATTTTAAAAACAAAATTGATCTTGATATTGCCTAAAAACCCTCAAAACACTGTGTTTGGACAAATAAACAGACTCTCAAAACAAAGTCTTGACTAAACATTTATTAAAATTCTCCTAAAAACCATGTTTTGGATTCCACGGGTTGTTTCAAGGTTCTTCCTCTTTTAAAAATTTTCCAAAAGGGACCACTCGGCTGCACATCAAATTAATACGAGCGCAAAAACCTTACAATACAATTCTGGAACAAACTCCTATGCATTATTCAAACCCTAAGCGCATCCTGCGCAAAATTGCAAACTGCACATTTGCACCAAAAACATGTGCCAGGTTGCCAGGTGCAATGTATATGAAAGCCTTAAAGCCGCGCATATGTAAAACAACAACACTAACAACAACAACAACTGCTACTACGACTACTAGTACTACTACAACTACTACGACAAAGGAATAGCAGCAGCACCTACAAAACACATTCATGCAATGCATCTCACACATAAACATGCTTCTGCATAAATAACGTTTTTATATAATATATGCATATGCTATATACAAACATATATACATATACAAAGTTTTTTAAAACAAAACCTCACCACAAAATACACACACGTAACAACATCATTACATGGGGAGATTGGAACAAAATTTTTAGCCAAGTTTAAAAAGGGGGTGTTGTTAGATGTTAAGTTTCCCCCACGCTACACAACTGCAACTTCTTGTTTACACATGCACATGTAATGCAGAATACATATGCAAGTCAAAAGAAAGGGAACAACCATCTAAACACGACCTCGCTAAGGCGAGGTCGCGCATGAAATATTTTATACGTAATATATATACAACTGCAACTTCTTATTTACACATGCATATGTAAGTCAGAATACATATGCAAATCAAAAACAAGAGAACAACCATCTAAACACGACCTCGCTGAGACGATGTTGCGAATGAAATACTTTACACGTTATATACATAAAACTGCAACTTCTTGTTTACACATGCATATGTAATGCAGAATACATATGCAAATAAAAAAAAGAACAACCATCTAAACGCAACCTCGCTGACGCTACGTCGCGAATCAAATATTTTATACATAATATGTATATGCAACTGTAACACAGCGAACTTAGATACAATTCAATTCGGTCGCACTCCAGGGAACGCCTTCTAATTATGTTCGAAGGTTACCACAGCAAGCGCAATCTCTATACTTCTTACAGTAAAAATCGTGCTATCTATAAATTTAAATAACTTAATTAAACTCAAGCTCAATGGTAGAAACAAATGCTTAAACTTTCCTATGCTGCAAAACAATTTCATATCACGCAACGCAACATAACTATTTTCAGAACCCAGAAACCAAACATATAAACATAAAAATTACGGCTCCCTTGAAGGCCAAAAGAGCCTTGAAGTATAATCTGTGAATATTCAGTAACTCAGTAGACCGTATAAAACACCAACACATAACTAACTGACACCACAGAATACTTGCAATCAACATTAAATCAACCGAGCTTCTTGTCCAACTAGATAAATTACAGGACTAACTTAAATATAATATGAAACTTAGGGGCTCCTTGCGGAATGAATTCCCGCATGCGCGCTATAATATTCCAATCGTAAAATTAAACAAACTCACTTGTCTGACACAAAAAACTCAAAACCAGCTTAGCAATAATTATCACACACAACTTTTACCAAATTTATTCACGCAACTAGCTTCAAATACTCTTTTCGCATTAATGCAGTAGAGTTATCTTGATACTAAACGTCTACTTCGCGTGCAACTATAACAAGTAACTCCTCAAAAGCGAAAGACTCTAAAAATCATAAACTCCACAATACAAAATCCGCTAAGCCGTCAGGCAGCAATTCGCTACCGTATACCACTGAGACCCATACCCAACTTGCGCTGCGCTTATATATTCGTGACCGAAAGGTTAATCGAGTTCTAAAAATTTATACAAAAGTTTTAAAATTTTTCACAAACGCTGGAAAACTATTAAACTCAAGTTAACGACAAATTTTCTTTAAATTTATAACTTTAAATTTTGCTAAAATCTAATAAAAAACTGTTGTGACTTAAAAATTTACTTTTTAGATTAAAATTTAAACTTTTAAAACAGGTCAAAAGTTAAAAGTATGTTGTTTTGACCAAAGTAATTTAGTTTACAAACAAAATTGATCTTGATATTGCCTAAAAACCCACAAAATATTGTATTTGGACAATTAAACAGACTTTCAAAACAAAGTCTTGACTAAACATTTGCAAAAATTCTACTAAAAACCATGTTTTGGCTTCCACTAGTTGTTTCAAGGTTCTTCCAATTCTCAGAATTACCATTTTTTAAAATTTTTCCAAAAGGGGCCACTCGGCTGTACTTCAAATTAGTACGAGCACAAAAATGTTACAATACAATTCTGGTACAAACTCCTATGCATCATTCAAACCCTAAGCGCATCCTGCACAAAATCGCAAAGTACACATTTGCACCAGAAACATGTGCGCCAGGTGCAGTGTAAAGTGAAAGCCTTGAAGCCGCACATTTTTTTAAAACCAATCCTCACCACAAAATACACACATACGTAACAACATCATTACATGGGGAGATTGGGATGAAATTTTTCGCCAAATTTAAAAAGGGGATGTTGATAGAAGTTACATTTCCCCCACGCTACGCAACTGCAACTTCTTGTTTACACATGCACATGTAATGCAGAATACATATGCAAGTAAAAAAGAAGGGAACAACCATCTAAACACCACCTCGCTAAGGCGAGGTCGCGAATGAAAAATATTTTATGCGTAATATATACATACAACTGCAACTTCTTATTTACACATGCATATGTAATGCAGAATACATATGAAAATGAAAAAAGAAGAGTACAGCCATCTAAACACTACCTCGCTGAGGCGAGGTCGCGAAAAATAAACATTTATATGTTAAATTTAGTACAGTTTATAAACATCGATTGACCACGGCATAATGCCGTGAATAGCGCAGATGCGAAATTTGACAAGTTCCACAACCAACAACCAACAGTGAGGCGGGCGGCAGGTAAAAGTTCACGCTAAGCAACTGAATAAATGAAACCACAAACGTTTGAAAACGCTGTGTATAAACCACGAAAAATTTACAAAAATCAAAAAATCATAAGAAAAATAACGCAGATACTGCTAGCTCAACAGCTTACTGATATTTCACTGTGACGATTGCCGAATTTTGTAAATTTTTCGCAAATCTGCCTTCTTTTTGATAATTTTGCACCATACGCAACACATCTGCACCTGCGTCTAAAAATAATACGAAATTGCTGATATCATATTATAAATTATGAACTAGCTTAACAACAACTGTTCTTCATGTAGTCTATTTATTGAAATAACACGCCATTTTCAGTCTAAATTTGTTGTAGCTTCTCGGATGTCGCAGCAAAACCTCTCTAGCTCTACTCAATGGAAACGATTGAGACCGATTACAAGTCACTGATGAAAATCACTGATATCGACAACTCATTTCTGAGTTTAAAGTGCGTACATTAAGTACATTGTGCACCCAATCATTAGCCTTAAACGCCAGTACTATGTTCACAGTTAGGTCTAAGAAAAGGCTAATTTGACCTAAGTCTTTGCTTCAGTCACTACGTGTAAAGCCTTAGCCTTCAATATGGGGAAAGGTTACAAAAACCATATTTTGTTAAATAAAGTGTGCAAAATATACAGTTTCTAGTGAGAATGTTTATTAAAGTATCTAATTTGTAATTTCGACACCAGTTTATGTGGTAAACTGAATAATACAGATTAAGACCATTAGATATCCGTCAACTCATGTGATTCAACAACCAGTAACAAACTAGTAAAATTGATACTAGCAAAAATAATGTTGTATCTGTCCGCGATGAACTATACGGGCCACGGTAATTGATGGGAACAAAGAAAACCTTAATGACAAGCGAAAACAATCTAACAGTAGTTGGTAAACAATACAATTCACCTTTGTACGATTGTCACCCTATTAGCACGATTACTAACTGATATTCCTTCATGTTCTTAAACCGACCCTACTAGCCCACGTAATAGCTACATGCCTTGGTAAATGATGCCACCGTAGTGCATACAA
The DNA here is from genome assembly GCA_030248215.1 of Enoplolaimus lenunculus. Taxonomy (NCBI): domain Eukaryota; kingdom Metazoa; phylum Nematoda; class Enoplea; order Enoplida; family Thoracostomopsidae; genus Enoplolaimus; species Enoplolaimus lenunculus. Next base: position 107,364 of record JASANG010001040.1, on the reverse strand, counting down.
CATGTTGCCGATAGCCTTGAAGCCCCAGAAACACGATTGATTCAGCAGAAGTTGCGATGCAAACGTTTTGCTGCCATTGTGATCAAAGAGGGTTGTTAAAAACGAACTCGCTGTTGACAAATAACAGAGAAATTAGACGTTGTTTGCCTCCAAACCCAGGGCCTGCAGTCTCCATCGCGAACATTGTCGGCGGCTTTGGTGATTTAGGTATACGTGTTGTTAAAGGCTAAAAATGTTCCGGACGGACCAGGAGATGATAAACATGCCATCTCCACATTTAGCCGTTAGGTTGACTACGCACCACTACATTGCGCGATGCTAGGACTTTGACGAGAATGACTGGTACCCAATGAGGAACTCGAAAACAGCGATGACCACGATATAGTGCGTTACACGGATCGTCAAAATGCTAGCTTTTAGTGATGGTTGATATCGATTGATTGGTATTCGCTCTGGCTTTGTTTTGCATTTGCCTTTCTTGAGTTTCGTGAGCAGGCGATGGAAGTTATGCGGCAATCCTCATTCGTATTTGCCTCCTGTTCAAAAGTTCACAGGGCGAGTATCTCTAAAGAAGCGAGGATTTTTAGGGATGGATTGAACGAGGCCACCATGCGTTCGGCCAACAAATCGTTACCGGATGATACTGCGCACAGTAAAATTCATAATTCTGTTGCCCTAACACCAAACTTGAAATTCATTAGCTGTCAAACTGGTACCTTTGTCTGTAACAATAGAATGCGGATTATTAAAAATGAGCGAAATCATGTTCAAGTAAGGCAATGAATGATTTTAAGAAAAGGAAGAAATTGATTGAATGCAAGCGTATTTGGAATACGCGTCGTCTATTAGCAAACAGTTAGTACCCAAGAAATGGACCGCGTGCTCAGTGTGGATACGGCTCCATGGCGTTTGTGAAATTATCCACGGTTGGATTATTTCTTTCTCAAACAAATTTTTACGAACTCCACACAGGGTACAAAAGCGACATTTGTTGTTTTTTGGTAAAGCCTATCCCCAGTCAATATTCCGCACTGCGAGGAAGCATTGTGTACGTCACCAGTGTCTGGTTTGTGAGGAAAACTTGAACCAGTTTGTCGTTGAAGGTAGAGCCGGCGCCAACAAATGTTGTTTATAGGGCGAAGTAGTCGGACGAAAGCTCACATCGTGCATCGAATGCGGCAAAGCTTGGAATTGACGAACCAACCGTTTGATTGACCACTGTACAGTCGTTTTTTAATGAGTCAACGCCTCCATTATTTACTTGTTCGGCAGTTGAAGTCCATCAGCTGTTTGTGCTGCTGCTTGAGTTGAATGAGCAGTGTAGTTTGCGATATGGCTCCTGTTTTCGTGATCTCATCCTGATCGCCAATTGCTGTGTCTGTCAGCGGTAGGTTATACGGGCCACGATTATTGATGTATACAAGCAAGCCATGCTGGCATGCGTAAACAGCTTACCCGTTGGTAAACAACACAATTAACCTGGAGACAATTGTCACCCTATTAGCATGATTACTAACTGATATTCCTTCATGTTCTTAAAACGGCCCCGATGGCAGTCACTTCATTTGCAAACTCGGCCACTTAATGGTCATATGCCCGGGTTAATGATGCAACATTCATGATATAACGAATAAACAACATGGATGCAGCAACATAGCGAGCACACAGAGGCTACTCACCCTAAACGCTGGTTTTTGCTTAATATGAGAAAAACAGTAACATATGTAAAGCATGTAAAAGCCAGTATGAGAACCGTACATGCAAATTTTATACCTAAAAGCCATAGAATTAGCTATTCTGGGCATATAGTGTGAAGTGTGTTTTTCGCGATATAGGTTTCAAAGAATTGGAGTGAACTGGATTTTACTCTTAATTTTGAGTATCGATTTGCATTCTCGTTTATAGAGACCACATTTTTCAACCCGTCAAATTTTGGTTATTGAAACTTTCGAAGTATATTGCTACCAATCTCAAGATTTTATAATCTTAATGTGCTGCTGATGAAAACAAATAAATACTTACTTTTTATATCTGCAATATAGAAAGGAAGATCATCACGCCCGTCAAGAACTTCCATCATTGGTTGAACAAGCATTCGTATCTCTTCCGTATCCCGGTAGTAACCGAAAGCTGTCAAACTTGCAACAAGACGCAGAACCTAAAACCATGTGTATGACTTGAAAAGCGACAATATATATGTGTATATTTATATAAATATATTATTTGGTTTCAGGTCAGGAGGCCGCCGACAAATGGCCGCCGGACAGATGGACGTTGGACAAAAGGCCGTCTGCTAAAAAGGCGTTCGGAGAAAAGGCTGTCGGACAAATGGCCGCCGGACAGATAGCGCCTGACAAAAGTCCGTCTGGATAAAAGGCCGTTGGACAAAAGGCTGTCCGGACAAAGGCCGTCCGGCCAAAAAACCGCCTGAACAAAAGACCGTCCGCATAAAAAGCCGCCTGGACAAAAGGCTGTCCGGACCAATCCGCCTGGACAAAAGGCCGTCCGGACAAAAGACCATTTGGACAAAAGGCCGTCCGGACAAAAGACCGTCCGGACAAAAGGCCGTCCGGGATAAAAGACTATACGGATAAAAGTTCGCCTGAACAAAAGGTCGTCCGGACAAAAAGCCACCTGTACAAAAGGCTTTTCAACCATTTGATTTATAAAATGGCTTCGAGTGCTTTTTATTGGGCGGAGAGTTTGTAATAGATCAAAACGGCACAAAATAAAGTGTTTCTTGACGGTTACTTATACGTGAACAAATAATGATAACTCTGATAAATGATTTTGGCGGTGTGAAACCAAAAACGGATGCAAAGCTCGTGTGCACACATGGCTGGGTACGGAACGAGTCGTCAAAAAGTACGGCACGACCGATCATTTTGCTGGCAAAGTGATACATTATGTGAGTGAGTTCGCTTGTGCGGAACGATAAAGCCGTGGTATAGCGTTACGGTTTCTTTAACTAAATTGCGGACTACGTGACTAACATTTAAAAAGCAAACTTGCCAATAACTATTTAACACATTATTTTTCATATCTTGTAATCGAAAAGATCACTGGTAAAGCTCTCCACTATGTTTATCGTAATGAATAACGTATACTATTTTGACTGTTTGCATATTTCTGGCAGATATGCGCTGGTACCTGGACAAAAACTATTGATAGCCACGCACCGGATGTCAATATAAATATCCAGCAAGAGTTGCTGAAAATCTGGATATGAAAAAATATCCGATGCCCAACGCTAGCGAAAACGTTTTGCATTTTACACGCGTTTACCTTTTCACGGAACAGCAATCAAGGGTGGTCCTGAGTTCGCTAGCAATAACGGCGCTCAGGTTTTACAATTTTTACTAAATGATAATAAGAATGCTAACAAGTGAATATTAATTTTTGCGCTTCAACGACATTTGAGACTGCTAGGTGAAAGTTCCCAATGGTTTGCTGACGGAACGTTTTCAGTTGCACTACCACTATTTTACCAGTTAAACACAATTCACGGTCTACAAAGTGACTAGACTGTGCCCTGCGTATACGCCCTCTTGTCAAATAAAAGTCAAGTAAACGAATTTTTTTGTTTTTTCATTATTTTTCATCTCTTTAAACTTCCTCTTAGCGCGTATTTCGTTTAACGGCTAAAAAATTTTTTATGAGAAACTGAAAGTTACTTGCGACTATATTTACTGGTTTGAGACGGTTTAGCAAAGTTGATGGAAGATTTTCCGGCACAGGCAATAGATCTTGCGCATTATTTTGAAATGACGTAAATTGGCAGTCATGAGCAACAGCCCCGGTTTCCGGTACAGTTGTGGAACTGTTTTGAAATTATGACAAGCGGGGAGCTCGAACTACTAAAAATTGAAGGGTGACATCATAGATTTAACTCGCAAATTCAATACTAGCGTCCACGATTTGGAAGCTAATCTATGGTATTCATAACGAAGTTAGGCTTATAGAGTACGAGCTGGAGCTGGAAAAACGTGGCGATAGTACGCGAAATCGCAAGAAATACGACAAGGATAATCTCAATATAACTGCAAAAGTTATGGAATTTAACGAAAAACCAAAATTCTTGATTATTTGAGAGGTTGTACACACAACATGAATGTTAGTTTTTCTTTACAATAAATAAAAAAAAACAAAAACAAATGCTGCTATGAGATGGCAAGAGAATAGCCTATGGCTTAATTCGACGGCTAATCACAGTACTAATTTTTAACATATATACATAATGACAGTAAATAAAACAAAATTATTCTTTTTTGCCCGGACGGCCTTTTATCCAGGCCACATGTTTTTTCAAGTGAGCCGATCTGCCACAAATGTTTACACAATACTAATTCAACTCAATCCCCGGAGTAACCTGGTCAATAAGCAAGTTTCTGTCTTCCATTGCTGCAATCATGCGTGAATTAGAAGCTAAAAACCGATTAATCCACCGCTTCAAGACGGCTGGATCAAATTGATACGGATGTTCCAAGTTATTTTGAGCATTCAATAATTTCTCCTACAATAACAATTTTGAACTGTTTTACACTTTTCATTCAAAAGTGTATTTCTAAGTATAAAGGCTATGCCCAAAAATAAGTCTGAGCCTGAGCGCAAATCTAAGCGTAAGTCTAAGATTAAGTCAAATTATGCCAAATTCATAAAATTTCAAACACTGTAAAGGAAAGTGGATAAGTACAAGAGCGAATTTTTTATTAATATCTGAAGACGTGGTTTACGTAATTTAGTCAGCTTTGTTTGAAAGAGACTACTAAAGGATTAAATTACGCTCAAGTTAATACATCCTTCAATGCTTCGAGTATTCCATGATGTAGGCATGTATTGATTGCTTGCCACAACCAGCTAATATCAGTTGCCAGCTTACGATTTATGTCATTTTGTTTACAATGAACTTTTCAGTTACCACTAAGCTGCTAAACGGGTTGCTTATATTGATAATGTTTGTAGATTACCGCACTTCGTGTCGTTTGTTCCTGAAGCATTTTGTAACTAAATTTGAATTTATGAATATAATTCTATTTTCAAAAGTTGATGCTGGAAATATCCAAAACGACACAGTTTAACCAATATCTAAATGTCATGGCTTGTCTAAATACAGCAATACCATTCCTTTACTTACCCTTAGATGATCCGCAGACAGGTTTTGGTCGGCATTTAGCCGTTTGTTCGTTTTGGCAGAATTTATCACACTATCTCCTCGTCTGTTAGATGTGTTACGTTGCGGAAGGTCCACATCATCATAAACATATACAAGATTTAGCTGATCACGAACCGAACGCGAACTCCCGGTGTCAACAAAAAGTTCTGAAATTAAATTAAATTGGCGTAACTTGAACAGTAAAGATGGAAGTTTGGTATGAGCAGAAGTTGTGGTACATTTCACAGTTCATTTAAAGTATTAATGAGCAGGAATTTCAAAAGAAATTACAAAAACTAATAAAAGGGGCCATGGAAGCTTTTGTGCTTATGCTTAATATAATAAAGTATAACTTAATACAATAACGTATAACTAACTTAACACCAAGTAATATGTGCTTAATTATGGGAAAATTTTTGTTTTAAAATAAGAGTAATTCATTTAAGTATTTAGTAAGAAAACCTTAGTGTTAGTAATATAAAAAAAGATCTTTATTATTTAATGTTATGTAATGTATTATAGTATACCTAAAATCAGCTCTGAGTAACAGGCACGAAGACGATCAGGCATACAGGAATCGATGAGAACTGAAAATGTCTGCTCCCACGATATGTACTGAAGTTTGCTTATTAGTTGATCTATGGCGTATTCATTTCGACCCTAAACATTTAAGACAAATTGCAACCGCTCATGTATTAATGAAACGGCACACGTCAGCGTTACAGTGAAGGCAGTGTATATACAATTTGTCGTTCAAAAATATATAATACATAAAAATACTAGCAAGTTCCCGCGCTCAAAGAAATGCGTAACAAACTTTCGAGAACAACGGTAAAATTAGACCTTTATCCACCATTATTTTTTCTTTTGTGTTTATAGAACAAAACTTGTCAAATCTTCTGGTGTATTATTGATATTACATAATCGCTTGGCCTTGATTTAAGTCAACAATAAACTATATTAGTAAGCCGCTGGCATGGCGCAAACGGTTGTGAAAAATACCGGTGTCGTTAGTTGAAAAGTTTAAGCTGAAATCAAAGTTAGCACTGAAACAAATTACGAAGTTAAGTGTGTGCGGGTGGTGACTCTTGCTTTCGCTTGCGGCAGTTCACAAAGAAATGTGTACTGTAGATAGGGTTGAACGTCTTTAATAGTGTTCATATGTTTTGCTTGTAAAGGGCAATACACACATCGTTGGACACATTCCACAACTATATACCTATACACAGGATCGAAATTTTACTAATAAGGTGCTTGCACTTAAAAGGAATATTCGATATATTTGATTAACATAATAGTTGAAAACCTCTGTCAGTTACAATGGCACTCATATTTTATATGTGAACCAGAGATTAAGTAAACCAAGCGTTAGTTTAAATTTTAAGTGAAAACTTTGAAGGCTAAGTTAGCAAAGCAAAACATTGGTATCGGTGCTGCTGTAGCACATTCGTGCAGCTAATAAGTAGGTCTACTTCGGTAGCTCAGCTCAACGGCACCTTGTGAAACGATTTCTTTCAGTGTGACTTGATCGTATGATTTCATATGAAATACAGCGCCAAAATCTAACCCACAAAACAAATCTCCAGAAAACACTTTACAATTATGATAACATGAGTTTGCGGTTCTTGTTAAAAATTAGTATTCTAGCACAGAAAATTGAACATGCGAACATAATTTCGGTACAGCATATATGTTCTGCTATATTAACAAAACGTCCAAAGCTGCTAACGGAGTTGTGGAAAAAATGCTGAACTTCTACTCATACTTAGTTTAAATGATATCTTCGACAACATTTATCTGCGAATTTTTATTGTGTCATAAATTACTTTCGTTGTGTAGCTCGCAAAACATTTGTATTTTCTTGCATGAGACATATTAAGTTTTCTGTTCCCGGCTTTTTATCTGCCAAGTGCAGTCGCGGTGACCAAAATTTCAGTCAAAATTGCTTGTTCAGCTTATTTTTGAGAAATTTTCGCAACTCAAACTTTATTTAAAAATGGTTTGAAAACAGATAACTTACTGGCCGACAAAACTTTTATAAAAATCAGGTATCCGAAGAAGATGGGGCACCCATTGAGAAGGCAAAATAAATATCAGTCTTCTTCTTATTCGAGCCATTGGAGTAGATAGATACAAAATTATAACGAAGTATAGATTGTAAACACTAAATTAGGGACATTAAATTTTCTTCTTTTTGAAATATGCGCTAAAATGTCCAGCCTCATTACCTCCTGGTGCCTGGATAGCGAAAAAGAATTGGATTCCCATGTTAACAAATTGATTAAGGTTTCATAAACTTTTGAAACAAGCTGTATATAATTTCACTTACATGACAGATGCTAGAAAACAGTTTGAGCTGGTATTCAAAGAACAGATACCGTTCCGAATTCAAGTTCTACAACAAAAGCAACAAATTATGAGCGATAAGAGTGATCTGCTTAGTTTTGTTATATAAATTAGTTTCCACTGCGCTTAAGAATATTTGCCAGAGGGAAGTAATTTATTTTCATAGAGGATAATTTTAGTACGTCTCTTTTTACTATGGGTCATTTTTTAATGTTACGATGTGGAAAAATGGGACGCCATGAAAATATGTTGGAGGTCATTTGTTGGATGGTCATTTTTTCACGCGACACAGGAATGTCACACAATTTCCGACCGGTTTGTCTATTTTTTAACAGGACCAAATTCAGTATCGCTCGTGTGAGTTGTGTAGACTTATGCTTTATTGGTAAACAGGAATATTCTAAAGCTTTTCAGGATACAAGCAGCCTACTGCTTAATTAAATATATCCGTAAAGCATAAAAATACGCGTAGTTGGGTAAAGCAAACATGACCAGACAACATGGAGCACGGATTGGTTTGGCTCCGAATATAGACCTAAAGTGACAAATACTAACAATTGTAAACTAACCATTATTGCAAATTCGTTCAGTGGCCGCCATTTTTCATTGAAATCGTACCAAATGTATATTTGATCGTTGTCAATGTCGATTTGATGTCCAATCGCGGTAAAATACACAACTTCCTGTTGAAAAAAATTATTAAGAACACATAGCTATTTTTATTTTCATTACTTAATTTTTTACACTTGCCAATCTACCTATCGAGTGATTTTCGTTCAGCAACGCAGCAATGCTGAAGAGGCAAATATATTCCATCGAGCCTTTATTACAACTTTAAAGCAGATTGATTTCTGATTGATAAATTACAATTTTGCAGCTTTAAACAAAAATAAAAGGTGTAGAGCAACTTTCAGTCTAATGCAACTTCCACAATAACATGTGTATACCAGGTGACTTTTGAGGGGGGTAGTGTCATGAACACTGAAGCTAAAAGCTTCAGTAACGTAGATAATGAAGCTTTTTTGGTTTCAGTATCTAAAACGCTGAAACTTTTTTGGCTTAGCGTCCAGGATACTGACGCCCAAAACTTTAGTATTCAGGATACTGAAGCCAAAAAACTTCGGCGTCTATGACACTACCTAATCAAAAATCTTCAGTATCCAGGATACTGAAACCAAAAATCTTCGGTATCTATGACACTACCCTCTCAAAAGTGTCCTGGTGCACGAATGCTATAATGTAAGTTGCATAAAACTAACAATCTTTCTAAAAAGTACAAGTTTTAACTGCACCACCGATGTATATTGGTAATTGTTATTTGCTCTGGTTTCATGATCATAATTTTCACTATTACACAGTACATGCGTGAGATGTATCCATTTATTAACTGTAATTTAATAAAGCGATTTAATTATCGATTATGCCAAGAGTGAAAGATCAGTCTAACAAGAGTGTGCGGATACCAAAATTTGTGTGATACAAAATGTACCTCCGGGCGTTGCATTTTTGGCCGACCCCCTTATACACAGGGGTATTTGATGTTTAAGACGTAGAATGCGCATGGTTTTAAAATAATAAACGGAGCTTGTTTTCAACTGCAATATTTCAACGTGTAAAATTTAGAAATTGTCAAACTTGACCCCCCTTAAATGAAGGGGGTAGGTAAAAAACACAACGTGCGCTGGGTACATTCTATTGTACACAGAATGTACCCAGTTGCACACTCTTGCTACAAAGAGTGATCATCCACTATTGATTATACTAACCTTATGAGTCATTGCTGGCTCTATAATTAGTTCGTTCAGAATAAAATTCTGATTTTCTGGCAGCGCAATTCCTTCACAAATACACAAAGCCATCAACAGTTCCACGTAACGGTAGTTCTAAAATATGGCTAACAAAGTATATACATTTAGCAGATTATTCCAACGTTTGGTTAACTACGACACAACGGCATGTTGTCCAATGAATTAGAATGTTAAAATTATGTCAAACAAAAAGTTCAAGCGCTTATCACAGAAAGCACTTTCTTATTGGTAAGCAAAATTTTCAACCTTGATTGTAAGTCATTGAAAACCTTTGTAGGCCCCTCCTGAAAACTTTTTAGCCCCCTAGGAATGAGAGCTGGCTACGGGATTGGTTTTAAAAATTTGTTGAAATTATATTAATTGCACTAGACTAAAGCATGTTCAAATTCCCAAACAATCAACAAATACCTTATTTTTCTTTAACATCGTACACAGGCGTGCAATATGTTCTAACGTTATGCGACTGACCAATTTTCGATTGTTATTTATCATTTCAACGCACATTTTAGCAGTATTTAAACCAATCGGACCCTACAATACATATTGGCTCTTGCATATACACTATTCCACAATTATCGAAATTTTCAAATTTTGACAACGTGAACGTAGGATTAAGATTTAAGCTTCGGTTAAGGCTGAAGCTGGCGGGAAAACACAGTGAAGTGCCAAATATTTATTCCATAAACCCTCTAAAAGCTTAAACTATCCCTGTTTAAGCTTAAGCTAATCTAGTAGTGTTAACTTTGTAGTTTAACTAAATTAACAGAAAGGTTTAGGGTTGCGCTATACTTGACGTCCGGCGCCGACCGTCACTGTGCGCCACCCGTATGACGCCGGCTGTCACTGTCCGTCACCATACGTTATCTTGCGTGAGTTATTTAGTTATTTGCTTACGATACCGCATAGTGACGGACGGCGCCGTGCGGAGTGACGGACGACGCCATATGGATGACGAACGGCGCCGGACCGTGCCTAGCGGGTGTCGCACGGCGCCGCAGCACTGCGCCGCACGTTCAAAAAGTATAACGTAATCCTAACGCATAAACTTATCTGAAATCAGCCATAGTTTAATATGAACTTAATGAATTCCAAATACTACTATCTTAAACCAAAAATATATGTAGATGTAACTCGTCCTAAATTTCAAAACATGCCAGTTTAAATTAAATTCAAAATTCTAGTTTAGTTAGTTCGTCCAGCCATTTAAGTTTTACTTAACCTCATATTCAAGTTTTGTTAAGCTATAATTTAAGTTTTTAAATGGTATTATATCTGCGTAAACTTTAAGCAAACGAAAGGCTGCAAAAGCAATCATTAAATAGAGACCAAAACTAAACACAAAACTTAAAACTGGTTCAATTTAAAGTTGCCGAAAAGTTATCAAACATTCAACAACAAGAGCTTATTATAATTTACCATCTGTATCATTGTTGAGTTCAAGCGAAAGATGTTTTAGATTGTTTTTTTTCTGAAACCACAAGTGAATATATTAAAAGAACTCAGGCAAAACAAAAACCGAAATACCTCATCTTGAATTTGATTCATGAAAAAGTCCATATGCCTGCCAATATACAGCTCGTTTTTCCGACTATCACCGTGCAAATAGCCATACAGCAGTGTCAAACAGTCCGCGAGAACAGGTGCCATAGGCCTGAAATTGTACCAAACAACACGTCGTTTAATTTGAAACAAAACAAACGCGATTTATAGAAATTATTTTTCATGATGTTTGTTGCGTTAACCATAAAATGAAAAAAGCTATTTTATTTCGGCGAGTTCATTATTAGCATTATACCGAATATCTGAAAGCACTTAGAATATAACATAAAAATTGATAAGTTTTTAATAAATACAATATGGTAAAAAGTAAAGTGAGTTAGAACCAATACATGGTATGTTGTCTTTCTGACACGAGCATGGACTCGCCGATTTTGAGGCGGAACCTGGCAAATTTGAATGGCATCACTTGTACAGCAAGCGCTTCCCCATGTGGGCGCTTGTAGCGCTTATGTAGCAAACTGCGACAAAACTCGTTTCAACGGTATAAAAATTTGACGCAAACGGTATTTCTTACCCTTCGTTTGCTGTGTTTCTAGTCGGACATCGCAGCAATTCAACGCACAGATCGATAATCTACAAATTTATAGATTCAGTAAAGTGAAATAGATGTTGCCTGGTGCGCAATTGCGGATCCGATGTTTTTGGCTTGATTAGGTAATATTTGTGTCTTTCTATTAAATTTAAAGAAATATTGCGTAAGGGGATCGAAGCCATTTTTCCTATACATCACCCTCTTATCTTGAACTTCTTGTTTTTTGTGTTGCCAATTTTGGTGTTGAGCAGAGGATAAGTTTTTCATATCCTACAATTCTTGACGAGTATTGGGTATATTTATCTGGATATCCGATGTCTTTCAATACTGGCCTGTAGCCAAGCTCACTTTGCTAGGGGTTAAAAAATTTTCAGTAGGGACAATCAAGGGTTTTCGATGACTTATAAAAAATTTTCCCGGAGGGATGAGCCCCCTGGCCCCTTTCTCTGGCTAGGGATCGTATCTATAGTGTAACTTTTTGCAGGATAACAAGTTGTTGCCGACACGTTAATTGTTTTAGGTAAAAAACATATGGACAACTTCTGCTGCTAAAATTGCATAAGTTATCAAAAAGAAAATCAAAGAGTGTAACAAGTTCGGTGAGTAGTATTGTTCAATGAAATCAGCTAAGTAAAATAATACGTTAGTCGCAAATGCAGTGCGGTTTGTTAGCGAATTTTCGTAGGTACAATAGATTTTAAATAAACGTGAACATAACTTGACAAAATTTGTCAACTGCATGCTACCAACAAGCGTACATACAGTGCAAAGTGAAAGATTGCATGTGCACACACACGCACAAGCATTTGTCTCATGTTTACGCGACCCTTTTGCGTTCGAGTCAAGAATGCCACCGTGACCGCTACACAGTGCGGTGATTGTAACAACTTCATATCCCGACAACGCAGAGTTGTTTTTTCGCGAATTTTTGCGGGGTTCACGTTATAAATGCTGCAGCTCGGATCATGTTTTGTCACATTCTACATATTTGATAACCTTTTGTTTCTCCACTTTCGTTTGTCCGTATCATATGATGGCAGCAGAAATTTGCGTTGATGTCGGATCAACGTGTGACAGAACGCGACCCAGCTGCCCCATTTATAGTGTGAATCCCGCATTTATTATGTTCAGTGGATTTTAGATTTCAGTGAATATAAACTTGCCAAAAAGTTCCGCAGCAATTTTTGTCGACGTTTACACGGTGCACCATCCTCATCCAGAAAGTCTGTTAGTTCTTTCAAGCACTGCAATTTCTCTTATACAATATGTTGTATAATTATGAAATGATTTCAAATAAAAATCTTTTATTACAATAAATAGCATACATAAAATCTAGCAAAATAACTGACATAACTGCTCGCATTCTCAAATGTGTATGGTGTAAAGCACCTTGCACCAATTGACAATATGACTAATAACATTTGAACCAGTGAGTCAACTTAATTTTCAAACTTCAACTTAACTAGCAAGATTTGATCTGTCATAATTGTTTTGCAACGGGCTAAAATTTTCCTAAAATTTATACCTTACATTGCAGCGTTTGTACTCATTTTGAAGCATAGGAAAATATCATTTAATATAACAAGCAAAATTTTGTATGTAACCTGATTGTTTTCGCTCACCTTTTGAACTTTTATAAGACGTTTGCCAGTGAAGATTAGTCCAGAACGCAACTAAAATGTTAAAAATCAACACGTTTTAACAGTTCTAGATGTTTCGACCATAAGCAACCTGCTTAGAATTGGTGATGAGGTTCGAAGTTCTGGTTCGATGCGTATCGGTTGCGGAATAACTCCTGATGTGGAAAAACCGTGTCGGCTAACATTAGATTCGAAACATCTCATCTTTTGGCGTAGTCAGCAACGCTTATGTATGCACGCTCGTAGCTAGCTTACCTTGCTAAGGGGCTAAAACATTCAGGAAGGGCATACAGGCGTTTTCGATGACTTAATTACAAGCAAAGTTGAAAATTTCATGGCGTGGGGGCAAAATTCCTTCAGATAGCGGCCCATATATATCAGGGGCGGAGAGTTTCCTGTGGGACTAGAATAGAGTAAGCTTAAGTTTTAGACTATTTTTTGTTTGGCGTAGGCTTAGGCTTAGGGTTAAGCTTAGGAATACGCTTATTCTTACACTTAGTTCTTACACTTAATAGGCTTAGTCTTAGGCTTAGGCATATGAATATGCTTATAATACTGTTCCGCCCCTGTTCTTTACATTGGCCCAGATAATTTAAGCCACGGCTGGCCATCCCTTCGCTACGGAGCCTGTGTCTAAGGAATAAAGCCTAGTTTTTCAGCACAAAGCACGTCGTTGTACCAGCACAAACATGTTGCTATTCCGCGCAATGAAAATATCTCACACCTGCAAGAGAAATATCACGACACTGGCAATTTGCGCTTGACACTAAAAATATTTAAAAATAAAGCCTCAAATACTTAGTAAACATTACTTACCTCAGTGACAAGCTTTTGCAAAAACGGAACCATTCCGGCGACAAAATGCATTTCTTCCATGTGTCGTTGTGAGACGCTTTGTATTGTGAACGCATCGTCGTACATCATTTGATCAACTGCAGTAATCTAGAAATTTTAAACAAAATACCTTAGATTTATTTTGACGCAAAATTTTGCAATGTTTCAAGTGTGTACCTACTTTACGACACGAGTTCCGCCAGAATATTGAATTGCGCTGTTTCTAGTGGGTTTTCAGCCAAAAGTATATTGATGCGACAGATGTTGTCTGTGTTAATATATGTCAGAAATTGTTTAGAATTTTCCAATGGCGTGGAGTTGCGCTCACTTTGCCTAATTCTTGCCATCGCATATTCTTTAGCGCGCGATAGATATGGTTTGAAAAATTGTAAAGTCCGATTGAAAAAATACTGTCCACAAAGCTACAGGCGGTTAGGTCATTAACAACCAACGGCTGACCATAAAGATTTGGGAACGTATTGTGAAGCGATTGTAGCACCTATCGCTAGTTATCCTACAAACAGTTGAGAAAACGAGTCAAAATTAATGTATGAAACAGACGGTTTCGATAATTTAAATTAATACACAATCAGTAAATTTGAAATGAATACTCACCTTTCGTAGTTGTGCAGTAGAAAAATCTATGACGTGTTCTACATCGGTCGTTCCTTCACCAATGAGCGAACACTGTGCGGTTGCATTTGACGGGTCTTTAGTTATCAAATCTAAACATTAGAATAATTTTGTGACTATAAGCAAGTCTGCAACAAATAAGCTTTTTTGTTTGTAAACAATAATTTAATAGTCTGTGTTCAAAAGTGTATACAAAAGAAGAAATACGATACGAAGATATATTTCTTGCCGAAAGTTTTGAAGACGAAAAGAGCACTTACAGGCTCTACAATACAGAGCTTGACTCTTTTTCCTGTAATCTGCTTACCATTTTTTGTAAAGCTAAAATAATATTGCAGAGCTCAAGATTATATGTAGCGTGAAGAAAAATTTCGATAATTTATTCTTAATTTTATAAAAATTGGTTAATCAGTTCAAAATTGGTAAACACTAAGAACCAACTTTATGGACCAACTTACTAGTGCCAAACATCTTTTGCACAGCATTCTGGTGTTTTCGTAGCAATCATTTCACAATTTTTTATATTCAAACCGCAACTTTTTCATGTTTCAAGCCAAACCCGTTATAAGCTATGCTAATTGGTTTGAAATTAAGCCTTGAAGTTGTTATTGAAATTTGTTTCATTGGCATAAACCAAAACATTACAAAAAGCTGTAAAAATTTACTTGCTGCATGCAACCATTTCCCGGTAACAACATGCTCCAAACGCACGCATGATTCGTTTGGAACCCAATCTGCATCCTAAAACTAAATGGAATTAATCAGTAACACAAGCCTATTTACTGCTAGCACAGTACACAGTCTATGTAAATGACCGTTATAACTCGGACGACTTTTAACGCTAGCGACGGACGGTGACGGACGGCGCCGTACGGGTGACGGACGGTGATGGACGGCGCTGTACGGGTAATGAAATGTGACTGACAACACCGGAACGCGCTGGACTTCAATTATAGGGCAACCCTTAAAATAAAAATATTCTCTGGAGAGCAATTGATGTGATTTTTTGAGCATTTTTTATTTAATATGCATCATACATGTGATACTATTACTATTTACCTTAACAACCGGATGAATACAAAATATTGTGTCATTATCACGAAAATCGTCAGTCAGCTCAATTCGTTGTTGTGATTTGTTCAATGTTGCCACTTTTAAGTACATACCCGCAGTTGCATGTCGTAGTCGGATTTGTTCTTGCCAAAATATTTCGTTGCCTGGTTAAACAATTCAGTCCGTGTTACATTGAGAGGTGTAGTTTTTTCAGCCAGACTCTAATATTATAAGCTTAAGCTTTAGACTATTTTTTGCTTAGGCTTTGGCTAAAGAATTGGCTTTTGCTTCAAACGTAAAAAACTAATAGGGATTATTTTTTATATGACGCTTAAAATGTTCAATTGTTTTTATAAAGTAGCACACAAACTTTAAAATTCAGACGAACACAACGATACACATAAACATATCTAAAGATGCTAATTTCTGAGATTTTGTGAAATCTAGCATCAAAATATGGTCAAAATATATTAGCATTTTGCTGTTAACGTTGAAAGAACACCAAAGCAAGAGCATAAAAATTTGTATATTTAGCTTACAAAAATAAATTTGTTACAATGTTACAAAATTAAACACTGTTACACTTAATTCGTTTTTTGTTTTACATAAATTATTCAACTTGTCTTGAATAATATTTAGCATGTGCGACCCGCCGACGGCCTAAGATACACATCGTTAATAGTTGTATTCTCAAACTTTTATGTTTGGATGCAGATTAACAACGTTCAACTGGTTACCGTCTATATTTGTTGTTTCTTTCTGGATTTGCCAGTAAGTATTTGCCGATGTTGACGGATGAATGGTTTTCGGTTCGTGTTGATCTGTCATTCGAACCCTCAGATATACTTAAATTAACAAAACCATATATAAAATCAGCAGACTGCATTTGGGCAAGCATTAACAATTAGTTGTAAAATGTTGTAGTCGTATTTAGTTTGATTGTGCCATTTTAAAAGGATTTGATTGGCGCTATACTTGTCGTGCGGCGCCATCCGTCACCGTGCGTCACCCGTACGACGCTGTCTGTCACTGTCCGACGTCGTCCGTTACAGTGCGTTATCGTACGCATATTACACACGTAAGACAGACGGACGGTGACACACAGCACTGTACCGCTGACGGACGGTGACGGATGGCACAGGACGTCCGTACGGTGACGGATGGCACAGGACGTCCGTACGGCGACGGATGGCACAGG
Source organism: Enoplolaimus lenunculus (assembly GCA_030248215.1). NCBI lineage: Eukaryota > Metazoa > Nematoda > Enoplea > Enoplida > Thoracostomopsidae > Enoplolaimus > Enoplolaimus lenunculus. The sequence goes on along the minus strand of JASANG010001040.1, from coordinate 90,608 downwards.
ACGTCCGCACGGTGACTGATGGCACAGGACGTCCGTATGGTGACGGATGGCACAGGACGTCCGTATGGTGACGGATGGCACAGGACGTCCGTACGGTGACGGACGGGCGCCGAACGTACTAACAGCGCCGGATGTGCGACAGACGGCGCCGGGCGTGCCACAGACGGCGCCGGACGTCAACAAAGTATAGCGCAACCCTTATTCCGATACTTCTATAATTTCGTAACCGCTTGCTGCGTCCTGAAGTTAACGCGTTCCCATTGGGTAACAGACGACAAACTAAAAACAGTTCCATTATTAATCTACAATAATTAATGTTAGCTAGAAACATAGTACTTTTTAACGCTATTAAATTTTGATTTCGCGGAATGCGTGCACTAAACGAACGTGGATTTTATGTTATATATTCGCTGAAGTTTGCCGATACTGTACGCTTAAATTACATGGTGCAACATTAATGCGTGTTTCGACTGATTATTAATTTATCGACAATCAATGGTTGATCTGGAAGGCGTGTTTTAGATATCGAAATCCCGAAACCAACGCAAAATTAAAATTTGGCAACAAGAATTAATGCTAATCGTGTTATACCTTCTTCTCCGCCGCGCAATATTCTTTCGGTTGGCAATCCTTCAGCGGTGAGGTATGCTTCACATTCACGATGATACAATCGAATATAGTATCCACTCTGAAAGAGGGTTTTGTTATATATTGAGATAAACGGTTGAGTTGCACCGATAAAAATATATTTAAGCTAAATTGAATATTGGGCACCCGCTATTCGCTCGAGACATCTATTTCAAGTTAAGGTCAGCCTGTCTACAGCGGGAAATGTGCGATTTTTCGGTGGCGAATGATGCGGGACGATACTTTTTGTGTTTCAACAATTTTATAGTTTTAAACCGCGGTTCACAGCAATTTTTTAATATTTTACAAAACCTTGCAGTTTTTTTTACCTATTGGGCTAGAAAAGACATTGCAAGCTTTAAATGAATTGCAATAGTTTCAGCACAGCAAGGCTGGTGACGGGATAGGTATACATACCTATTTGCCTCTGAATCCACGAATACTTGGCACTTCATGTATTAAAACACTGAGACTGTACGTTTCGAGCGGTGCATCTTAAATTTCTAGACTCTGGCCTCCAAATACGTTACTATTCGACCAATAATAATAATAATAGATTCTTCAACAAGGACTTTTTAAAAATTTATGGGTTCAACTGTAAAATTGCATAGTTTTGAATCGAGCACAAATGTTAATAGTCTACTATTTATGTAGAAGGTAGCTGTAATTCAATGACACTAACGTGTAATTTTTGTGGAGTCGGCACTGCAGTTCTCACTGGCTTCTGTGGTTTGTAATATCGGTAAACGGTGAAAGCTGATTGACGTACTGACATGTTAAGTTCATAACTGAAAGATGAAAAAAATCATGTTCGTCATCTTGTTAATTGCACGTAAAGCGAATGAACTACCCATTAATATTCTGGCTATTAAGTAATTAGTGGAAAAATTTTCAGTTAGTATCTATAACCCTCTCACCCATAGAGTATAAGTACCATGAGCAACTAATGCAATGTTCACAATAACTTTTGAGGGACTGCCACCGATTTGTACCGGTGTTAGGGTTACCTCATGTCCACATTTTAAAAGTTACACTCTTTAGCCTCACCCTAACGACTGTTTCTCCGTTAGCTTCACCCTCACGAGTGTAACAGCAAATTATTTGACACTCGTTAGGGTGGGGCTAACAATATCACTCGTTAGGGTGGGGCTAACAATATCACAAGCACTCAAAACCGCAATACAAACACGACACTACCTCAAAAGTTATTGTGAACATTGCATAAATACAATAATATATATACGAGCAATATAAACACTGTGAGCAGTGTTTAACAATTCTAACCTATATGCGTAGCGCAAAATCTCCGCAAGACAACAGAGCCCCTTCGGACCCGAGCGTCAAGCTCCAATAACTCAGTGGTCATCGTAAACGCCTCCCATCCGTGAGACTGAAGTTCGAATCTTACCTTGAAATTACGTCTCATTTGAAATTGAAAATATTCTGTGAGAAAGGGTTAATGGAAAAATTTTCAGTTAGAATCTATAAACGAAATCGTTACTTGTGCCGAGTGATTGGATATTTAACTTAAGCCTGGTTTTATTTTATTGACTAGTGTTATCTGGCACTTATTTTGAAAATATAAACGGTATGAAGTGCTTAACGCAATTCCAGTAATGACAATTGAATAACAGAATCGACTTTAATTTTTTACCTTACTCCTAGACTATATGTTTCGTATCTGTGCTGTTGGTGATATAATACCCTGCAGTATTAATGACAAGCTTTGTGGTGCTTGCTTCACATAACTGTGAACGTTGAATAACATTGAGGCTGCGTTAACGGTCGATTGCGGAGATTACTATTAGATCTGCTTACTAAACAGAAATAACCAAAATGACATGCGAAACCCTTACTATCCCGTATATATGTCTTTGTTGCCAAAACGATGCCGGCTGCAGTGCAAAAACGAGCCTGGACACTTGAAACTTTCGAAAACAACTTGATCTTCAAGATGAACCTGTTTAATTGATGATTGATTGCATTAGAATAAGAATTAGTACTCCGGGTATTTACTAAGAGCCGTTTTAGGTTTGAAGTATATAACGCGTAGCCTTGACGGGCTTAATTTTTAATGCCCAACAGAAATTGTAGGAAATACCTATTCAAGTACGTTATTTAACTATCGACGCTGTAAAATTGCGTTGAAATTACTTGTTTTTGATGGAAAATCACTGTTAGGTACACTCATTATTACAAAAGTGAGCACACACTGCGCGTAAATTTTACTCATGGTTGTGTTGTGTTGCCTTATGTTAAATTATAGATTGAATAAATCCAATACAGAGTTACATTCCAATAAAATATAACTTTAATTCGTGTTCCAAGAAATAATTTCAAAGCAACCGATTAAAATTTACAATTCTTTAGTCTGCCTGTTCTCGACAGATTTTAGATGTATCAGAAACTTTACTAAAACACTCGACTTACAACATCGCCTTCAGATTTGACTTTAGAACGAGGCATAATACGAAATAACGCTGTTTTTGCATTGTTTGGTAATAATTCAACCTGTAATAGAAATGTACTTTTGCAGAAAATAGAAAAACTCAGTAACGAAAAGTTATTTCACACATTTCGATAAGGAGCGCAATTATAATTATAATTGGTCGAGGTAGCAGAGCAGATTTTTAAAGTACTTAAAAGCAAAAAAGTTTCCCCCTCAAGACTATCAAAGATTTTTGTCAAACCGTTCAACAATTTATATACAGTTGGGGTCGACGCAGTTTGTCAAGCTGGGTCGAATAGTGTCATGTGTATTGCTGTCTCATCACTACTAGTTCACAAATTATGGTCAAATAAACTGTTTTAACCCCTTTCCAGACTAATTTCCTAGTGCCAAAAGACCAACTCGTAAACACGTAGGCAGACAGTGGTAAAATTAACATCGCTGTTTCCAGCTGCACAAATTGCATCGAATGGCACAGTTTACCGATCTTTTTAACAATAAGTTTTTAATTTTAAGACCTTAAAATTCAAATTTTCTAAAAAACTAAATTTGGATGTATATATATTTAATATGAGGAGAGGTCGTGAAAAGTTCAAATATACATGTAGACATTTTGAAAATCGGACCATTTTTGGACGAAAACCGGCTAGTGGAAATAAGCAAAAAGCTCTCTATCTTCAGCTCACCTGCATATTGCTCGGCTCAGTGCTTGACGTCTGAGTATTGTTGACATGAATGTATTTGCCGGTGAAACAGTGACGAAGCTGAAGCAACGATAAGAATCAATAGAGATATGTTACTGAAGGCGTCGATCTGGCACAGAATAAGTCGCCAGTTATTGTGGATTGATCCTTTTAATAACGATAATCTTAGCCTAAGCCCAGATATAGCGTAAAACTTATGCCTAATCATAGAGACTCAGTTACGCCAATAAACAGTAGTATTTTTGCATTCAAGGTACACTGATTCATTGATTCTTACTGTATTAAACGCTACATCAATGTTCCTTCCACGACTGCCAATATCGGTATCCACTATATCAGGTTTTTTGGAAAAATTGAAACGACCGAAAAAAGCGCATATTTCAGTTTTTAAAGAAGCAAAGGGGAAATGGAAAAAATAAAAGGGTAATCATGATCCAACCAGTGCAAAGACGTCAACAAGTGTTGGCTTTTGCCAAAGTGATAATAAAAGAACCACTTGATTATTTCAAATAAGTATATATTATTAACATTTTATGGCAGATAATAAAGCACATGGTGTACTCTAAAAATCAAATGTCTAAAAATTAGCATCTGCTAATAGCTGGCCACATTCTTACCACTTTGAGTTCGGTAAACATCTTACAACAGTAATGGCCCATTTACAGAACAGGGTCGGAACGTTTTCCTGCTAGACTGTAAAAGAATTAGCTCAAGCCTTTAGACTATTTTTTGCTTAGGCTAAGGTTAGGTTTAGCCTTATGTAGACGCTCATCCTTACGCTTAGGCTTAATCTTATGCTTACCCTTAGGCTCAGGAATATGCTGATACTATTGTTCCAGCCCGGTTCTATACATTTGCCACAGTATTTGTATGTTACTACAAATACTGTGGCACATGTATAGACCCGGGCTGGAACAATAGTATCAGCATATTCCTTACGCTTAGGCTTAATCTTATGCTTACCCTTAGGCTCAGGAATATGCTGATACTATTGTTCCAGCCCGGTTCTATACATGTGCCACAGTATTTGTAGTAACATACAGCATGAATCTAATAAAAAAAATTTTAGTTTAAAACTAAAGCCTTAACAGCAGGTATGCTGCATGAGAAAAGCAACAAAATCAAATCGTATAATATATACAATTATTTTCTAATCAAAGAATTTTGAGCCATCAGCAAAACCATCGTGAGTAAAATTATAGATCTCATCTGCGGCTACAAAAATTTTTCTCTGCCGCCAATTCATATTCCATCACGGCAACAGTGAACAAAAGTAGCAAATCGTCTGGACCAATTTGTTACAGTTTTTCCACCGCTTCTGAACAAAACAGATTAAATCAAGAAAAACCTGTTTTTCCGTTGGTTTCATCCCGGCGCGAAACCCTGACCACGAATACCTGAACAATCTGGCCGTACAATACTTTCTTTCCAATTTGCCGTACTTGTTCATTCTCATTATCGACGTTTTCATCCTTTGCCGATTTCTAAACCGTTTCAATTGCTACGTAAAGGATCGAGAAGGAACTACATCTTAAACCTGAGCTGAACAGTAAAACTTTTGAGGCACTTGGATTTCATACCAAACAAATTTAGCGCTGATAGGCAACACACCCACCGCTTGAACAACGGGTCCGAATCCAGATGCTTAGTGTAGTAGAGCGCTAATGTTTTGAGTTGAGTTTCATTTTCGACAAAATATTTGCAATTTGAACAATTGCCTACAAGTTTTTACTTACAAACAAAGTGATGCAATGGCAAAATTTGAAAACTTGCAAAATGTTTTAGTTTTCGATATTTCCGGAACCTCGTACAAAAATTCTATTCAAAGTAGTAGCTTGATCTGAAGGACGATGTTTTGCCTGTAACTAAGGCCATTGGTTGTCACCTGGCCTGTATGCTCATATATTTGATGTTGCGTATTTGTTGTTGCAATGAATTTAGATCAATCGTTCTAGCTGGAAAACAAATGATGAAAATGGTAACATCCTCAAATGAATATATAACGTGCAATTTCTTTGACCTCAAAATATACAAATTAATGATTATTATTGTCAGTCATACCTCGGCGTTTGACAGCTGAGTTTGTAGCACAACATTTGATGGATCAAGATGAACTTGCGAACGAAGCTGTGGTAACTTTTTGTTAAATTTGTATCTGTTTTGAACGCACAGTTGAAAAACAATATCTTAAAAAATACATCAACTGACTAAATGAAAAAGGGTCAACCGGGGAGTGCGAAAACGCACAAATAGACTGAAACAGATTATATACTGTTGATGAATAAGTTTGTTCTACTGTTGTTTCTATAATTTAATATCTGATGCGTTCTGCACAGTACCTCATTTGTAAAGGGGTGCCCGCATTTTGCTCTCTAAGATTTGAGCCGATTTGTGGTGAAAGTTACGATAATACACGACTGACTCCATTCAGTTTCGTACGAGCAAATCTATAGCTTCTAGCGTAATTGAAAACATGTTCACAAAAGTTAAAACATTTCTTTCCATATGAGGGTAACGTGTAACCTTACTAGCGCAAGAAGATATCACTAGAGGAAGTCTTTGTGGGACGCAGGAGTCAATATAAGTCAAACCCAATTTTGAAATCATTAAACATTCATTCACCAAATACAACAAAGCAGATAGCTTTTAAAAGAAAAATGCTACACTGTTTGACTTACACATCGGATTCAGAAACTTTGGAAATTTTCGATCTTGTCCTTCTGCCACTCCGATTTCATTTTGAGCATGACTGAAATACGGATATTGGTTTTATACTTGGCATTGCGTTATGTATATTATTTCCAGTTTTGTCGGTTAGCACTATACTTTACTATGCCGTACGCTGCTGCGCGTCGCCTTTCGCCACCGAACGCCGCCGGACGTCGCCGTGCGCACCCGCACGCCGCTACCTGTGACTGACAAAACTATAGGCAGAATCTTTTTGGTGACGTGCGGTAGTGCGTGGTAAGTATATAGCACGACTGGAACACTTTCCCTCGACCCCTCATGTAAACATATGTTCAACTTCAAGGAAATATAGCTTAAGCAAAAGAATGTAGCAAGATTTTGAGAAGACAACTAACGTTCTGTAAAACTTTAAAAGGGAGTTTCGTTTGCGTTAAGAAAAAAGTTCCCAAAAACCCCCAAGGCCTATAACATATAACGTTTAACCCTAAATAAAACTGCTCTGGTTAAATACCTTTGGATCAGCTTGTAATTTTTACTGTGTATTCTTGTTACTAATGAATTGAAAGCGGGATTTTCCTAAACAAATTCTGTTTTGTTTTGCTAAATACTTTCGTTCTTTGTCGTTTACCTTGATTGATAACTAAAAATATATCCACAATAGTCTTCTGAATATAAAACAACGTAATCGCCGAAGTACAGCTGATTATCTTCTTCTGAATTCAGCATACCCATCACGGTTCAATACAAGTCATTATGCCGTCAAAAATATATTAAAAATTTTAAAACAGGCAGCATATGCTAAAAACAAGGGTGCATGATTACTATAGTATGCTTCTCTTGGGTTTTCACATGACACAAAATGTACCACGAAGCGTTGCGTTTTTGGCGACCCCCCTGATTTACAGCGGTCGATGTCACATGCAATATAATCGTAAATTAAACTATAAGTTTAACATTTTTGATGCCGGATAATCCGCAATATTTTTAAGACCCTAATTCGACGCTAATATCCAAAGCTTTCAGGTGCGAGTTATAATGAAAACAAAATTAAGTATCTGAGAATTTTGTAAATTGTAACAGCGATTACATCGTTAACATGACTTCACATGGATACAAACTATAAAGTAAAAGTGTCGTTAACATGGTTCTGGCTCCAGCTTGATCTTAGAAATTTGTTGGTCAAAAATACCGTCGGTCATCCCTGGTATATATCCTGTGTCGAACTATACGGGTCAATGTTCGGCCAATGTGTAGAACAGAGCAGTAAAAGTAGTATATAAAAGCTAATTCATAAGCCTTAGCCTAAAGACTAAGCAAAGAAAAGTATTCTAAAGCTTCAGTTTACTCTATTGTAATCCCGCAGAAATACATTCCGCCCCTGATCTTTACATGGACCATTGGTTCAACCTAAACTTTTAGATCCTCGCCAACGATAAGAATGACTCGTTTTAATTGCAAGCATTAGTATAATACCGGTTTTATTGTGATAAACTTGAATAAATATCATTTGCAGCAAACTTTAATTGCATAAAGTTTCATATCGAATCGCTCAATATTCACGGCAAATTTTAAACGCACGCAGCATATACGTAAAAATAACTGCAGTATTTTTGCAATTGTAACAGTATACAGCAATTGTAAAGAACAATTTTCAATAAATTTTAATTCAAACTAAAAAATCTCACACCACGATAGTAGTAGGCTCGAGGCATTAGAAAACTTTACACTTTAAAACAATGTAAATTATCGACTGTCAAAGTTTATAAAGATGTGTAGTGTATAGTATGATGGGCCTAGTAAAAGGAGATGTGACGATGGGTCGAAAGCCTTCCCTCTTTGCAATTATTGCCCAGAAAGTTTCAGAAAGTTTTCCACTTGGCACCGCCAAAAAACCTTTTATGAGTTTGTGTATACCGTGATAATCCCCTTTCTACCGAATCGTGGCTAGATGCGTCGGCGTATTGCAAAGAATTAAATTTCTCAAAACACATAGCTAAAACGCAACCTTGAGATATATTAGCTATATCTCTTCAGGATTTCCGACGAATTCTCGGCACCAGATAGCTAAGTGTTTGCTCGTAGCAATTTGATTGTATAATAGCGTCTATTGGAAAACATTAAAGCGAGTCAAATTCGCATACAAGAACGAAATGGTAGTAAGCAATAGTGAAAACTGTACTGTTTGGAGAGTGCAAAATACGATTGTGTACTTTTCGCAATTACAAAATGCTGGTAAGTAACATTTATTCATTCATTGCAGCTTTGAACTCTAATCTGGAATAGAATGCACGCTTTTTTGGCATGTATGTTGGGCAAAGCATCGTATAAATTGTTCAACAAAGGGTTGAATTTGCAAAAAAATTATCCGATGGAGTCAATAATATAACAAATTTGGGCCCAGGTAAAGATAATGAGCGGAGACTTTTTCTGTGTGAGTAGTATATATAGAGTAAGCTTAAGCTTTAGACTAATTTTTTGCTTGGCTTAGGCTTAGGGATATGCTCATTCTTACGTTTAGGTTTAGGCTATAGGATTAGGCTTAGGCTTAGAAATATACATATAATACTGTTCTGCCCCTGTTTTTTACATTGGCCCAAATTTGCACCAAGATTGTCAACGGCAGTGGAATATGTTCGGTCGTATTAATTTACGCAACAAAAAGATGAATATGCACACACTGCTTTACACGTGTCGTTTTTTTGCGGTCTCAAGTGTGCTTTCTAACTCGTGGGCGAAATTAACCCAAATGTTCCGAATTATACACGTGAATGGATTGCGTATACCATGAACGTCGATAGTGTCATGGGCCTATGTATAAATCAGGAACGTACCGTTTTTCCGTCGGATTGTTTTATGCAATGAGCTTAAGCTTTTAACTGAATTATCTGCTTAGGCTTAGGCATTACGAACAGGCTTAGTAATACGTTTTACGATTACGGCACTGATCTATACATTGGCCATTTCCTAAAACGGTAGGGTATTTTCTTGTTCAAATTTATTTGAAACACTGTCCAAGATTGATTATTAATTTGTGACGTGTAGACAAAGATAAACATACTACTTGTATGGTGTTGCTGATGAACCATTGCAGTTTGTGTGTTTTAAAACGTTTTTTTTCGTTGTTTTGTTTACGTTATTTTTTGTGTTTACTGTCTTTTCGGTAGTAAGAAATTTAAAAAAAACACAAACGATTGTTCTTGAAAAGTGGAAAGTAGTTTGTCGGCAGGGTACAATAGAAAATCGACTTCAGGCTCCATACTTCGGTACACTGCAAAAAAATGGTGAGTCAAATTGACTATTTCCAAATAGTCTCTACGGGACTACACAAAGTGAGTCAAATTCGACTCCGCCAGAGTCAAACACTCGACTCAGTGAGTCAAATATGACCCTGGTGGACTCGAATTTGACTCAGTTTGTGTAGTCCCGTACAGCCTATTTCTGAGAGAGTCAATTTGACTCATCATTGTTTGCAGAGTATAAATTCCGGCAAAGTTTTAATCGCCGCTATTCCTTAACAATTAAAGTATAAAAAGAAATTAATTCTTTTGGCAACACTCAGAAGACTGTTAAAGTTAGCAAAGTCAGCATCATTTGTATTACGTAATTTTGTTTTATCTTCCGGCTCCTTGCGCAGCTTTGGGTCCTCGAGCCCGTACTCAAGAGGGGACCATGGAGGCTCAACCCCCCTTGAAATTGTTGGGACCCCCTAGAAAGTTGTCAACCTTGCTTGTAACTCGTTGAAAACCCTTGAATGCCCCTCCTGAAAAATTTAAAACCCCCCTAGCACGGTGAGCTGGCTACGGGCAGTGGGTCCAATAAAATTTATTAACTTTCAGCTCCGCTTTTACCCATATCCGATTGTACTCTGCTGGCTTGATATTTAACCCCTTCTCACATTGAGTTGCCTGTAGGCGTGAGAAAGGGTTAAGCGAAAATTTTTTAGTTTACTATCTATAACCCCTTCTCACATTGAGTTGCCTGTAGGCAACTCAGCGCAATGTATATACGTTAAATAATATATATCGCACCGTGTTTAACAATTGCAACACGTATACATAGTACTAAATCACCGCAAGACGTGAAAGCCCCCTCGAGCTCGAGCGTCAAGCTCCTATAGCTGAGTGGTGAATGTATACGCCTCCCACTCCAGTCACTGGAGTTCGAATCCTAGCATAAAAGTAGGTCTCAGGGGAAATAAAAAATATTCATGTGAGAAAGGGTTAAGCTATCAAGATTGAGAACAAATAGAACGATAAAACTGTTCAACTTTTGAAAATGCGAGTTTCACTTTGCTAAAATCCGTCATCTTGAATTTTAATTTCACAATTTGCTTCCATGTTTTAACAGCCATCGTAACATATTTCGCTCATATTTCTTATAACTACAAAGGCCTGCCCACCACGCCAAAGCCGAAACCTGAGTCCAAGCTAAACTGAAAGCCAAGTATAAAGCCTACTGTTCGCGTTTTGTTCGCCATTCATGGGCATGAAAGTACCTCTACATTCCCTAAATAAATCGTTGTCCTCTATTCCTTTTTGGAGATTGTTTTGTTTCAGAGTAAGCAATGACTAAGCTTTGGCTGATTCAACCAACCACTTCCGTGTGTAAATTTAAAAAATTTTATTTTCTGTATATTCAATTGTTCACAAATGAGTATGACAATAGTAAAATTGTTTATTCTTCCACTGTACTCTACTCTGACTGCACGTATATTTCATTACTTCGTTCTATTTTGAGTTTAAATCTGTTTAATAGAGCAACAATTGCAGGGTTTTTATACATATGTATAAAACGATCCCGTATGGCACAGTAGGTTTGCCCCTTCACAAGCTTTAATCTCGCTTGTAAATCATGTTAAGCAATTGCATGTCCATCCTGAATATTTTTAGACGCCCCTAGCATGTTGAGCTGGCAACGGTCATGGATATATAAATACATTGGGAAAATAGGTCGAGTTGACGGCTTGCTGTCATAGTCTCAACGTTAGGAGTGATCAAAAATTGATCTTTTATCATCATCCGGGTTCTCCTCAGACGCAACTGGTTATATACTTTGCTTGGTTAACCTCTGTGAGTCAGTAGTGTAAACATAAAACTTTGAGAGAACAAAAATTTCAACTGCAAAACTGAATGACTCATAATTTAGAGACACAGACAAGCTCTGTAGCCAGAACATCTGGAAATTGTATTATTTTTAAGCTCAAGATTAGTTATAAATCACGTATATATCTGGTAATTTTTTATTATAGAGATGCTTCAATTGTTTGAAATCAAACAAGAATTACGAAATTCATCCAAAACGTTTAAAAATTTCGGTGCATCCACCATTTTTTGTTTAACCCCTTCTCACATTGAGTTGCCTATAGGCAACTAAGCGCAGTGTATATACGTTAAATAATGTATATCGCACCGTGTTTAACAATTGCAACGCGTATACATAGTACTAAATCACCACAAGACGTGAGAGCCCCCTCGGGCTCGAGCGTCAAGCTCCTATAGCTGAGTGGTGATGGTATACGCCTCCCACTCCAGTCACCGGAGTTCGAATCCTAGCATAAAAGCAGGTCTCAGGGGAAATAGAAAATATTCATGTGAGAAAGGGTTAAAATATTATAAAGCCTCGTGAATATTTGCACACCTCAGGTTGTGTTAGCAGAAAAATAATACATCTTTGAAAGTTTTACATATACTTCACTATCCGTTTTGCGTTTTCCGCTTTTGTTAGTTTGATCGGCAATCCGTTTCCGTTTGCATTAATTTTACTTAAATTTACAACCTGATAAATGGCCTTTTGAGTTGAAGGTATATTAACTGGAAAACGGGGCTCCATTGCAATAAGCGCGTCAGACTGGAGGAAAGAAAGCTTTTCGCTATACCGGTTTGAATTTATTATCCAGTTTGTTTCGCTGAACAAAAATTTGATAATGATAAAGCTGGTTAAAATTTTGGTTGATTGTTTCTTTCCAACTCTTTAATTCCATACAGCATTTTAATATTGTATTATCTCATATAATTTTCTGCTGGACTGCAATAGAGAGAAGCTTAAGCTTTAGGCTATTTTTTTTAGGTATGGTGACAGACGGCGCCGTACGGGTGACGGGTGGTGCCGTACGTGGGACGGGCGGTGTCGTACGGGTGACGGACAGCGCCGAACGGTACCGTGCGGGTGACGGACGGCGCCAGACGGCGCCGCACGTCAAAAAAAGTACAGCGGAACCCATATCCTGAAGAAATCGTGATAAAAAACCGAACGAAAAGCTAGACGCATCTCTTAAACAATTCCAAACAGTTATATATATCTTTTCCAGCATTCGTCAGGAGAAAGTTTACGGAAAGTTTTTTGAAACCATTAGGAATCATGATGGCCTTCTTGGTCCACACTTGGCTAGACTTGTTGAATAGAGCCTAAGCTCATGCCTTAAATGTCAAGTTTTGGCAAAATCTGAAATATTAAAAATTTTGGAGAGGAAAGTGACCAAGAGCCCCAATTTTATCTATATTGTTAAAGCTGGAACGCCCCGTATACGTTCCCAATTTTGGGCATATTTGCAGCATTACTTTGTTCACAATATTTTCCCACAACAAAAATGTGATTGCACTGTGGAAAGAAAATTTGCATGCAGATTGTTGTGTATTCGCTAACTTTTGCGCAATGCGCAAAACTGGCTGACTAGTTAGAGTTAATTGTGATGAACGAAAACTTCTATATAAACTACAACTTTCAGAGGTACCTTTCTGACTGATGTTAATATTTGTAGATTACTAAACAATGGATCGTTTATTTGTTTTAATTTACACCTGTATTGCTATGCTGCTTTACATTCAGATTGCAGTTGCAATCGAGATGCCGGGTAAGTTTCAAACGCAGCGTACTCGCTTAAAAATCACTTTTTTTACACTTTTCCTGAAAATGAGAAAAGGTATCCCGTTTACAATAGGGTTCATGTTAACTTTCCGACAATTTTACTCAGAATGTTGTATTAAATACGACCAACGCAAACTAAGTAAAATAACTCACAGCAAAGTCTTGTCAAACATTTTTCTCCACCTAAGTTAAAATTTAGCACAATTCTGAGTTGAATTTTGAACTCAAAGGGTTGAGTTATTTGAACAAGTTGGTCCTTTACTGACACAATTTTATGAGTTAAACATTAAGTCATAATTGAGTTAAATTCTAACTTAATTCTGAGCGATAATAGAGAACTTGTTTTTACTTAAGTAACTATTGCTTAATGTCATGTATAATTTAGTCAGCTACCCTACTAAGGTGGCTATGATATTCTTGTAGAGTTTCTAAGCGATGCGCTTGATTTCTTCAAACCTAAACAACGAGTGTGTATAAGTGGAAAAGTTACATGTGAAGCTGACGTGTCGAAAGAGAGCGATGTTCTAATTAATATGTGGGATTTGGACAGAAGTACGTTTCAGTATAAACAACCAATTCCTGAAATAAGCTAGGTAATAATTAAACATTATTTTAACTACCTAATTTTGCTTCACCTCTGGCTTCACCCAGTACCTACGATCTGACTCTGGTTCAGATATTTTTCACCTACGGTTGCACCCTGCAAGAAAGCGATGGACATCTACCTTAGATAAACGAACACGGCGAAAACGGGGCCAGTATTCTCAACTGTGTTTAGCATCTATCCCAAGTTAATTGGTTAAACGAGCAACTTAAAAAATTTTAATTAAAAATTTGACTCATTAAAGTTTAGAACACGTTTTTTCCAGCGTGTATCTTTGTTATTGTTCGGATTTTGACACTCAAAACACATACCAGTGTCCCTACTTGACAAACTTTGACTCGTTTAGAATACGCGTCTAGTTCGTAACCGTGTGCATATGATTGCCAGCAAACAAGCTCATGAGGCTGAAACCTAAACTTATGCCCGTGTTTCAGCAATTTTGGTTAACCAGGATTTAAGTTTGGGAGGGTATACTTTCATCATGTATAAGGAATTTCGTGACACCTAAGATCCAGAATGTAATTTGAAAGCCTACTAAAAGTGGTGTGTTCTTGTATCTTCCATAATTTCAGAAGGGACATATTATTTATATGTTCCGTAGCATAGCACACGACCCTTAGTATTAAAGCCTGTTTAAGGCGAGTTATTCTTGTTTGCACCACGGCTCATATAGTTAACAGACGTGCTACAACCACCGTGCCTTTTCGGAATAAATGTTCGGCACACTTGAGTCACGGCGATCGGACGCCCCAGCGTATTTTAACCATTTCATCCACAGTTACTGAACGCTCCGGAGTGCCTTAACGGTGAGGGTACCGAACGGTTGTTCCGCATCGGCGATGGCGGTAAACAAATGGAAAAGACAAAAATATCACACATTACTTTAAAATATAAACCACAACTGTGAGGGTGCAACTATTGCTCCCAGATCAATCATAATTGCTCAGTTCTCAGAATGCTGTAACAACTATCCGTCATTCAAAATATCTTTTCAGGGTCAAGGTTTCGTCCAATGGCCCCATAACAACTAACTTACCATAGAAGCCTTTGCAAAGAATACCTAATGACACTGTGTAGAGTTGGTATAGCCTGCAATTTCCACAACGGAGTGGAATGATTTAGAAAAAAGACAAAATTTTCTCGAGCAGTATCAAGCAAAGTCCGCCCCTTAATTTGTACGAGTAAATACAAGAAAACGGTGCTTTCAAATCTGTTTTAAGAGTGGCGTGAAGGCAGTTCTCAGGTCATATAAGTGGGTCTAAAGTGTTTCCTAGAGGTGACCAAAAACCTTTTGCAAACCTTTGCCTCCTCTGCTACGTGCCGGTGCTAGTTAGCCAATTTATTCAAGAAACCAAATAATGTCTACTCTGGGACCGTGCTACAAGTCAGTTGTAGCACGGCTTATTGTCTTTTCGATATACGGCCAATGTAAAGAACAGGGGCGGAACGGTATTATGACCATATTCCTAAGCCTAAGCCTAAGCCTAAGCGTAATAATGAGCATATTCCTAAGCCTAAACCTAAGCCTAAGCTTAAGCCAAATTAAAAAAAAGTAGTCCAAAGTTTAAGCTTACTCTATTGCAGTCCCGCAGAAAAACGATCCGCCCCTGACATGGGCCCGATGTACAATCGCGTGCTGCTAAGCTCCGTCAAGCGTGCGGTGCACTCGGGCATCTCTGTCGTGGTGTGCACACAACTCAAGAACTCGCGCAGCGCGCTCGTGCAGAACTCGTGCTATCGCACGCGTTCCACACTAATTGTGCACTCTTTCTTTTTTCACTGGCACAGCAAGACAACGATGCTCTCGGGCACGCACTCGCATCATTTCGTTCGGCTCATGCCGTACGCTTTTACGCATCGCAGCAGCGTGCGTTCATATCTTGGAAGAACGGAAAGTGGTACTACAACTATTACTTATGCAAAAATTTCGGTAGGAGATAAATCGCTGTCCTCAGTCTTTCCCCTTTTATACATTCCTGTACATACCATTTCAGCAAGCCCTCGAGACGAAATGGGTTCGACAAAAACAGATGAAGATGGATTTTTCGACTTTTGCGGGTCAGCAAGGGACCCTCCTCTTGGTGGTGATATCGAACCAATAATTGAAGTATGATGGCTTAAATCCCAGCTCATAAACTGCTTAGCGTTAACCACTACCATCACCGTTAATAAGCCTGTAGACACATCAATATATTAGAAGGGATGTAAGAAACTTGACGGAGGGGCTAAGCAGGTATAGTGCATTTACCACATTAACTTATGACGCTACGCCACCCGAAATTCTTACGCTGCGGTTAACGTGTAGCAAACTTAAATATTTCCACTGGTTAGCCCTGCTTTGCCACAATCTTTTTTGGTAATCTGATCTTAATTTAAGGTAGGTAAAACGTAGAGTTAACGAGTGGCAATATAAAATTTATCACATGTTAACAACAATGCGGCGAATTTTCGGTGCCAAAGGTTCAAAAGTAAAATGTGGATAATGCATACTTAGGCACGCCCCAAACCTGCTGCTAGTTGAATTTTAGAACTAGCTGAACACCACTAGTCTCTCAGATGTGGGTCTGTATGAGAGGAGTTGAACTTTTGCAGTATTATGCGTAAAAATATGACTACGCAAAGTATGATACTTTAATTTCAGGTAATTCACTCGTGTCCTAAACGTACCAGTCGAAGAACGAGTATTGTCGATCTTTCAAGCGCCACTGTCACAAGCGTGAGCCAAGTTCGACCAGGATGTAAACGGGTTCTGCAAGCGGATATTCCACAAAGCTTTATTGGCAAAAAATACGAAATGCTAGAAGATATTGTGCTTGATGAAGCGGCGTTCACTGAGAATCAGTTGTGTAGATCTAAGTAAAACGACCATAGATCAGAAACTTTGAGTTTATAAAACTTCTTTTTAGCTTCCGTCACTGCTACCGTTGGTTATTTTCACTTATAAGATATTAAAGCATCATCAGTCCATCACAATAGTTGTGGCAAATGAATCAGACGAAGGTTATGGGGGTTCATGCTGCCGATTGTGCGCTTGGGACCTGTTTTGTCACTTGCCCATAGCAGGAGGTAGAAACAACCTATATCAGTAGGTTGCTAGCTAGCTACTACCCATATGGATGCCTTACGTTTGTAGCTATGGGTAACTAGTCTTCGGTTTGTTACCCATATGGGTACCTTGAGATTGTTTTAACAATATTTAAAGTTTGTGTATTTTTTTAGATTTTTCCAAATATATTTTGTAAAAAATACTAAACCTGACTTGTAAACAAAATTCACTCTACTGAGCCGTTTTAAAGAGCAAGCTTGAAAGTGCATTATGTTGGCATCTATATGGGATACGAGCACACATCTTGACTCTACCCATATGTGTAGGTCATTCTGTTGGTATCCATATGGGTAACAAAAAATTAGTATGTGCCGCTATGGGCATAGTGAC
This sequence comes from Enoplolaimus lenunculus, assembly GCA_030248215.1. NCBI lineage: Eukaryota > Metazoa > Nematoda > Enoplea > Enoplida > Thoracostomopsidae > Enoplolaimus > Enoplolaimus lenunculus. The sequence goes on along the minus strand of JASANG010001040.1, from coordinate 73,236 downwards.
AAAACAGGTACCAAGAGCACAATTAGCTCCAATTATATTTAGTTCTTTTATATGACCACAAAGATTTCTGGCCTGAATGTTGTTATACTGTATGATATTTTTGCCTAGCGTTCAAAGAACATGACAAGCACAGCATAGTTTTCCGTTATTGTCGAAGATAACATTGAATCAATCGACGAGCGACCGATCAGGTGTAAACCTCTTCAAGCACGCATATTATGTTCACGACCGCATACTCACACTGTTTACACAAAGTGCTTTAAGTCGTGCGATATCGTATTTGAAAATAACCTGAAACTCATTCAGGAATACAATTAGATTCTTGCAAAATTATCGCTTCAACTCAAATAAGTAAGACAATCAGTTTGGCCCATATTATTCAAACTGCATTTTTAAGGTCGTCTGTCAAAATTCGACATAAATACCACTGAACCTTACATTTAGTATTAACACATCCACAGTGAAATGAAATCACAAATTTTATGATAACACTGGTATCAGAAGGGAAGCTTATATGTAGGAGAGCAAAAAGCGTCTAATAATAGAGGGGTAGCCAGGACTTATTTAACGCGGTAAAAAATTGAAAAAATTTCAGCCAATTTTTGAACCATTTTGGCTTGAATTACAGAAACATTGTTTAAAAGTCCAATTTTGACCCTAAGTCGAGGTTTCACACAATATGGTATGTAGCTTTGAGGTTCGAAATTTTCAACAGCGATGCGGTTTTGCCATAAAAATGCTGCGGACTGTACTGACTCTATTTTCGAGCTTGTAGCCTGGAATATGCAGTGCCGATATAAATAACTGAATTGGGAAATACCGATTTAAAGAAACTCTGTGTCTTTAAATTTAAGTCTGTTTTCTTCAATCAAACTCGACTTTACGTCAAACGTCTGCTTATGCTGGTTTAAATAACTGGCGAAACTAGTTTTTAGACAACCGAAATTATAGAATTGCATCCCATTAATTGGCCCATGCATAAATCAGAGGCGAATAGTTTTTCAGAGGGACCATAATAGAATAAGAGTAAGCTTTTGAATTAACGCTCAGGCTTAAGAATAGACTTATGTTGTGTTACGGTCCTGTTCTATACATTGGCCGTAATTGTAAAATTCAGTTCTAAACTTGGGGGTAGTGATTTTACCTTAGTGACTTCTCGCTGATTGCTGCTTTAGATAAAACTGTGCATATCAGGGAATGTATTATCCACCCAGTTGAAATACTGGCCTGTATTCAGTGGTGGATCCAGGATCTCAGAATGGGAGGCCAAAATGTCACCACTAGCGTATCCAAAGGAGGGGGGCGGAAGACTTACGCCTCCCTCGTCAGAATTTTGTTTGTGATAAACTGGTAAGGTCCTTACCCAACAATTTTTTCTTCTTAGAAATTTTTTGCAATAAAATGGTACGGACATTACCTTACAATTTTTTCTTAGAAATTTTTTGTTAAAAATCTTAAGGTCCCTACCTCCACAATTTTCCCCTCAGAAAATTTTTGCGAAAAAATGATAAGGTCTCTTTTATACAGCAAAAATTGTATTTTGTTGCGTACATACATGAATCCACACGCAAACCACGAACTATTGCCATAAAATTGACTAGGAAAGAGTACTACCTTTCAACTGATGCGGGGCTCAGATTATAACTGGAGTTACCTTGAACACGTTTGTCCCTATTACAACAACAGGTAACTTTTTGTCGGCACGTCGATGCGCTATCGAATTCGAAACATTTGAATTGTCTGCTATGTAACATTCACTGTTTGTATGATATACTAAAGGTTACAATTTTTAGGAATATATTTAGACAAATTTTTCGCCAAAAACAGAAAAAAGAAGCCAATTCAGTATTCGAAACCACTCGAAAGCTACATTATCTGAGTTTTACAATTTTTATTTGTTTTATGCGTTACTTTCAGCTTTTGGTACAATTGAGGAACAAATTTGCGAGATTTTGTAAAAACTAAGCGTGAAACCAAAACATTTAACAGCACCTTACAGATATTTGCTAAAATTAGCGAATGACACATCATTTTTTGAGTACTCAATTTTACCTAACCTCCGGCTTCACCTCCGGCTCCGGCAAGTTTTGTTGACCTCTGGCTCCGGTTTCGGCTCCGGTCAGATCACAATATTTTTATGTTGACGTCGAATCAACATGAACAGAACGTGTTCTGGGTTGCTCCAGCAGAAACAAAACGGCATAACTCTTTTCGGTTTTTAATCTGATGTTGTCCAAGCTTTTTGCTCGTATTTGATAGCTGCGGGGTATTTATTATGCCAGCACTGCTGTGACTTGAATAAGAGGGGGTACCCATTTTGAGTCCCAATCAATAGGAATCTGTATCCCTAATAAGAGTCCGTAAGCGCATAAAGTCCCAAAAACCATAATTAGAGTCCATAAATGTCAATTATTCCTAATTGTAGCGCCTAAATGACTCCAGAACCAAATAAAGGTGAGTTCAAAACTTTGAAGCGTACTTAAGTTTTCAAAGTACGTTCCTAATAATAACCTTGCATTATGGCTAAAGCGTTTGATACAGGAAAATAAACGTTCAATTCAAGGGTTAGTTACAATACCGGATATATGTGTAACGAAGTATGGCGGAGGACGGGATAAAAATAAATAACAGTCCGTAACCGAATAACAGGGAGTACCCTCTGGAGAGGTCAAATAAATATCAGCCCCCCTTCTTATTCGGGTCACTACAGTATTGTTATAATTTGGCGATATTTGGCAAGGATAGCGCCAAAGAGACCTACGGGGCCATGCCCAACCCCCTTTGAAACCAGTTTTATTAAATGTCCGAGCATCAAAAAAGCAGAACACGAAACTGATTGAGACGAAATAGCAACGGATTGCTTCCAAATATATATGATACATAATTAACATGCTGAACAAATAGCTAATTTCCCACAAACGAATATATAGTGATGTAATCAGTAAACTTCAAAGTTTACGCATTCTTTGCGAGTTTCAATCAAGCATTTGAGATCGTTTCACTGGCAGACTGGGGAGTTGGCAAATAGAGACTGGTAGTCTCAGGCGTAAGCACGACCGTATAATTAAAATTATCCAAACAATTAACACAATTATCGAAAAACTCGAATATTGCTCCAATAAACTACAATTAACTAAAATGACTAAATTCGCCTTATCTCTAATGAAATTGGCCAAATTTTAACCCACCAAGGCGTATCCAATCTACAATGGATACTTGGATGCAGAATTTTTTTCGTCATCTCCAGGCAAGGTTGTTTTTTTCCGGAAAAAAATTATTACCGGAAAAAAATAAATTTTTTTCCATTTTTTCCGGAAAAAAATAGAAAAAATTCATTATTTGTCTGAGTGATCGGTTAGCGATCCCTTAGCCGTCGTTTGCCCAAAAAAGCTTGCATTTTGAAAATTTCTGCATATTTGAGCTTCTGATGACATCCTGTATATAATAATTTCATGCCGAAATCTGAATTTTTGAAATATTCGATTTTTAAGGCCACAAGTTTCCCCTGGGACCCAAAATTTTTTTCGATGAGTTGGATAAATTATATATCACTGACTCGTCTGGGAGACGTCTGATTGCAAAATGTTTAACAATATTCGTCTTAGCTCCGTAACCTGTGTCAAATGGTATATAATTTGTATAATTTTTCGACAAAAACATTTTGAGTCCAGTAAAGGAATTTGGAACCTTAAAATTCGAATTTTTTAAAAATTTAAGATTTGGCATGGAATAACAGGAGAAGGTCATCGGAACATCAGAACTCATGAGTGGAGCGAGTTAAACAAGTCACTTTTTGTAAGTAAATCTCAATGGACTTTTGGGTTATTTCTGACAGCGAAGCCTTTCAATTGCTGCAACCTCGCGAGCAAAGCGAGGTTAAGCTAGACGTATTCTTGTGTTAAATCACACGGTAAAAGCAAGCTTTCAATTTTGAGAACCCTAACTTTGGCCGCCCCACTGTCGACGAAACCTGGTGAGTGAACCGAACAAGTTGCATAATTTCAATTCTGAAATTCATTTATATATTCGTATGCTGCATTTTTCGCGTTTTTCGGATATATAATGTGTCCTGGTGGACATATACACACGGTCACTGTTAATGTGTTGCATGAAAATTAGTTGGATGTCACCTAAAAACGTTATTTTATACCATATTTACTTACAAATTATATTTAAGAATCGATTAATATTTTTCCATTTTTTTCCCATTTTTTCCACCCCCCTCAGAAAAAAAAGAAAAAATGGAAAAAACCATTTTTTCCGGTAATTTTTTTCCGGCCAGCAACCCTGGCTCCGGCTACTTTGATGGCGAAACCATGCAAATTATTGAAAAATTTTTTAGACAAGCATTTCGGATATCCGGCGGATATCCGGTGCCCATCTATAGCGGAGACACTCTTCCAAAAAACAGTTTCACATAAACGTTGCAAAATGGTAAGAAAGCGATCCCATTTAAAATGAATCACACACCGCGCGCAACGCGATTTTTATAGCATTTTTCTGCTAAAGTAGTTGAACAACTCGATTATAGAGAAAAGCTTCACAATCTTCGGCTCATGTAAACCTAGCTGCCGTCCCAAAATCCCACCATCCTATTACAATAATTTGAGGTATGGTCGAACGTGGGATTTTGGGATTTCGGTTGGAATTTCGGTATGTGGTCGAAGGTGGGATTTTGGGATTTTGGAATATTGGGATATAGTCGAAGGTGGGATTTGGGATTTCGGGATATGGTGGAAGGGGTGATTTTCAGGGACTTCGGGATATGGCGGAAGGTGGGATTTTGGAATTTCGGGATATTTTGGACAGCCTGAGGGTCATTTAAGATTGAATCATGTTGTACTAAAGCGTATTTTTAAGCCACAGCCTGTAAGCCCTAAGTCTATTAAACCTTAGCTTAAGCCTAAAATCTAAACCCTAGCCTAATTCGGTGCCTAAGTCTATTAAGGCTAAGGCATCTCTAAAGTTTAAGTATATCAAAGCTTTACGCCGGATCATACGCGTAAATGCCTAATTCTCACCTAATGCCTATAAGACGGAACTGTGAATAGTTCGTGATTTCGGATGCACAATGAAACCACCAACCCCGCGTTCAGGTCCGTATTCCAAAGACGCTAATGCCGCTCTGATTCAGTAAATGCAGTCGTTTCCCCTTTTATTCCTCCCAACAGTGTATTAAAGCTGTATACCAGTAAAGCACAAGTATGACTCTGCAAGTACAACAAGTATATGCTCAACTGCCGACCTTATTCAACCGAAGGTGCCAAAAGTTCCTTTGTTACAGGTGCATTCCGCAAGTCTGCTACTATGCCTTAGTCCTGTTGTTCCACTAAGTCACAAGCTCACACCGTACCAAAACAAATGCAAACCTTACGTGACGACCGAAATTTTCAGTAAACCCCTGTTAACCGTACAAAATTCCCAAGATCCTTAGAAAATCCAGCCGAAACTTGCCCCGCTAGAATCGACAATACCCCAGAAACTCCGAATACAACCCCTAGAAATCCCCTTAACACATTCCCCAAGTACCCCCGATAACCCCAGGTACCGCCCGTAGGCTCCGCGCTATGCGCTTAATTTGCTGAATCCCTAAAGCCGGTACACCGTAGGCTCACATTGAGCTACCGTGACTAATTATTCCAATTGATCTGATATGTCGAAGTCTCCCAGAGCCAATAACCAGCCAATCAATTTACTAACAACCAATAACGTTAAAGCAACCAAAATAAAATCGCAAAACTTGAGCGGCAAAATATACACTAATCCACGTCAAGAAAGATTTCTAGACCTGGCTCCCCTATGGGTGTCTCGACCTAATTTGCATTTCATACCGAGCATGTGCTCCGTAGACCCAATGCAAATTTCGGTCCACACTCTCAACAACAACAACAACAACAACAACTACCGCTCAGCCACACACAACAACACAAACAACAACAATACAGGTGCACATGTCATGATGACATAGCTCTAGCTATGTCATTGTGCGCAAAAAAGCCCATACTAATATGCAGCATTAATCAATGGCCACACAGGGCCCAGGTAAAAACCAAGATTGCGGCACAGCCGCCATAACATTGATTTTATAAGTTTACGCCCTAAAGCAACGCCTAAGCCTAACTAAAGTTCTAAGAGACACTAGGCGGAGCCGGAGACTCCCTTAAGGTGTGGTTTTTGGTTTGGTTTTAGTATTGTTTTAGAATCTTGAGCCAAAGGATTGCGTTATCTAAACGCCTAACTCTCACCTATGCCCAAGACGGAACCTTGAATAATCCTAAGCCTAATGGGTCATCCACGGTAAAATGCACGCGCCGATGTAATAAATGGTCCACCCACCCCATTTGGAATAGCATCGAAATACACATCCTAGCTGGAGGCAAGGTACAGTTTCATAGCTGTACTTAGATAGTGGTGATTGTCTAAACTCTGTCGGAAGAGACTCTGGAGGAATACATGTTGTCTGTAGGATGTCAGGACATTACGATAGTGCACGCACACACATATAAAAACACAAGCTGTGCACACATATTCACGCGCATCATTCAACACAAAAAAACAGAGTCCCTTCCGAGGGACTATGGACAATAACAGTTCCTGATAAGGATGTCAGGACAAGTAAATATTTATGCCTAGAGCATATTCATTGTCTAAAAGTTCAGACAATGACATGCTGACATATCACACAGTGTATAAAAAGAGTAGGTCGGGACAACGCAGGCAGCCAAAAGGGAGGGACATTTTTTTACATATGTGCGTGCATTTTAACGTGGATGACCCATAATATTCAGCTTTGCCATTTCCTAGACCTAACCTTGAGCCAAAGGATTGTGTTATCTTAAATCTAAAGCCTAAGACTGAGCCAAAGGAACTGAATGCAATAAATTCTTTTGAAATCACAAAATCCCAAAATCCCAAAATCCCACCACAAACCAGAGCTATCAATTTTTTAGTTGGGACGGTGGGGTTTTGGGACAATAGTCAAATACCTATGCATGAGCCTAATCTTCAATGCTTTAACCAGCAGAGGTGGCACACAGTCCAAGTCACTCCAAAACAGTTTTTATTACCGTCCGTGAATATTTGATTTTGGGGTGAGTTTTATTATCTAATGTAGGCTCTTCGAGTGTAGCAAGAGAGAGAATTTGTTGCAACATTTAGCAACCTTTTGGTTATTTTAAAGGTCACTGTTTTCTGTGAAGTCATTAAAAACCACAGGATAAAAAGGTAGAATAGTCTCAGTAACTAGCGAGCGAAGCAAGCCAGAAGCCAGACACATTTGCAAACTTCGGCGGTGTTCATTTCAACTGATTTTTCCCATTTGGCGTTAACATTGCCGCCTGTCGCAATCTGTTTGCGTGCGCATGTGTTAACCGGGATCCCAAACAAAAATTTTTTGAGATCCTATTGGGGGAGTAGGTGGCGTGGCCCCCAAAGGATCCGCCATTGTTGTATCTTGAAATGTATGAAGCATCTATTACCTGTTCATAACAGGTCTTGTAAAACTTTTGTGCGAGCAATCGCTGACGCTCAAAATTCTGCACATTTTTAGCATTTGATTTGCTCTTCTACACCAGTTTTCAGATCAACAAATACAAAAACTGTGACTAAACTGAGAATAGTTGCTAGACACGTTGGCCCTTGTAAAGATCAGGGGCGGAGAGTTTTTTCTGCGGAACTAGAAAGGAGTAAACTTAAGATTTAGACTGATTTTTTGCTTGGTTTGGCTTTGGTTTAAGCTTATTTTAAGAATATGCTCATTCTTACTCTTAGGTTTAGGTTCAGGCTTAGCTTTAGGCTTAGGAATATGATTATAATCTTTACATTGGCCGACACATTTGAGAATATGGCCTTAATTCAAATATTCATGCCCAAGTACCAACAAACTCTAAATAGTTAGCTAGTTTGCAGGTTTTGCAACACGCTGTAAACCCTCAATACTAACGGTGCGAAACAAGCGTGTTCAGAAAACGGCTGAGCAATTGTTTCTCTTATAACTTAAAACTTCTAAGCAAAGCTGAAAGATTATGGGTACATATAGCTGTTTGGATATTGAGTGCTTTATCATGAATATGCAGTTTATACCTACATAAATCAGCGCTATGCACGAACCATCGTTTCATTCGAGCACATATTTGAGGATAGGAGATATCGTTGCGTTTTATTCTGAAGGAGATGTTAGTGGATTCATTGGAACGCTAGGATTGGTAGATGATCGTTGCGTTGTTCAACCCGGTGATGGTAAGAAACAACGGCCCTCTTTGTTCAGGGGGATAAAATCAGGGAATATGATTTTTACAAATTCTTGGTATATATGTGCTTAGCTTGACCTGAGGATTTCAAAAATATTTAATTTAACTATATACAAAGAAAATTTTTTCTCATGCTCTTTATAAAAAACCGAGGTAAAGGAGGTACGTTTAATTATTCTAGTACCTTGGTTTGTGATGGTCGAAGCCCATATATAGTACCACACGCAAGTAAGTGCTTGGGGCGTTCGGTACGCTTTAGGGATGTGCGGTCTTGGTCAAAAATCGTGACCCGAGACCGTAACTTAGTCTCGGTCCATTTTGCACCGTTACCGAAAATAAAAATGAAATTTTTTCTAACGAATGTTTTTGAATATTTTTTCGTACCTCTTGTTTCAGCGCTATAGCATCTATTTGCTCCGAGTTGCCGGTTAATTTATAACATTAAGCTAAAAAACCGCCAGAAAATTTTTCGCAATGTCGAGACTGATACTCACGATAAGTACGCATCAATTATTATTTGTGATGCTGATTCCGATTATATCGGAATCGGAGTCGGAACAAAAAATTTATACCGGAATCGGAATCAGAACTACAACATTTGTGACTATGCGGATAATTTGTATTAACAAGTATATCACAACAAAAATTCCGATTCCGATTGATTGTGCATTCGGAATCGGAATCGGAGTCGGAAATTGTTTTGAATCGGAATTAATGATTGCTAAAGAGAGCGAAAAATATCTAAAACTCAATGTATCTTATAGACTTCTATTTATTTTGAACGTTGAGTAGAAAAATGGGAACGGGAACTTGTTTTCCCTTTGGTTTCGGGTTGAACATTAGCTAGATTTAGAGAAACGATACCAGACAAATGCCGCGACTTGCCCAGATCGAGACTGCACATTTGTTTTGGGCCGTACCCTCTGTATTAAAACATAAAAACCATAAATACCATTTTCTTTTGAAAATAATGTTTTTGAAGAAAAATTTGCTTATTTTTAGACATACGCGCTGAAAACTAAATAAACGCCTTTGACCCTAATGAATAGGTGTTGGTAAAGCTCTAAAACATTGCCGGAAATTTTTTCTATTGTTTCAATATTTCAATCACTTGTACTTTTGCTATATTTAGGATCGCTGGAAGATCCTCCAAAAAACTACCGTGATTGTTTGTTTCGTATTTGTCGAATGAATCGATATTCTGCACAAAATCAACTATGGAAAGCAGAAAAGAAACAGAGAGGTAATTCATTCGTTGGTAGCAATGGATCAACCGGTGCGTCGACGACCGATTCCAAGATGCTTCACCAGCTACGTGTAGCCGCTGAACGAGAACGAGAACAAAATGAAGTAAGATACGTTTTAGTTAATATCCATCGTTAGTTTATATTGATTTACACAGTCATTTGAATATATATTTGGTAAGTATATATACTACTGTTAGCACTGGGGATCCCACGATTGTTTCTGTTGGCGGACCTATATGTTGTTATAACTCAGCTAGACTTTCTATTTCTGCTTCTAAAAATCAACTGAATAGAAAATATTTCGGGGTACGCGGTGAGGAGAAAATGGGTTTAAAGGCAGGGTTTAACCGGAATTCCGGTTCCGGTAAATTCTAATGCCGGTTGCACCCTGTTTGAAGGTAAAATTGCGGGAGCATGCCACATACCACTCGCCAGTAATGTTACTAAAATTTTAAAATGGTAACGGATTCCTTCATGAAAATTTCTCAAGAAACTTTCTTTTATTATTGTGTTTTAAAATACAAAAATGTGTAATAGTGGCTCGTGCCCCTCTCACGAAACTTTTGCCAGTTGGGACGCAATCCACTGTAACTGCGGCTGATTGGTAGTTGATATTTTCGAATTGGACAGCGTGTCATTTTACGTATTTACAATGGTTTTACAGGTAGATTCTCTGAAGCAAATGGGCCGTGAATTACAATACGGCATATGTGTTCAGTTATTACATTTAAAAAGTCAGAAATATCTTACTGTGAATCGGCAAGCTGCTGAGGTATGATGTTTTTATTCCGTTATTGTTGTGAGTGCATGCTGTTATGATTGCTAGATTAAAAATTTTAATGCCAACGTCAAGTAACATCGGACCAGTTTAACGTTAAGATGTGAGGTGCCAAGTATATAGGTACGTGTATATATGCATAATTGTGTGTGGTAATAAATTTAATGTTTCTTCAACGTGTTCGTTTAATTGCGCGCAGATTTGAAACTTACGGCTCAGAGCGCATATCATAAATTTGAAAACTTAGTAATTTATGGTCTATATTGCTCACCCGAAGTTCTTCATCTGAGTATTTATTCTACTGACTGTAATATGAGATAACGTTTGTTATAGTTTGATTGTTAGGTAGAAAGGACGGCATTTCGTGTGACGTTGGACGCAGCGGGCAACGAAGGCTCTTGGTTTTATATCGAACCATTTTATAAACTGCGGCACCCTGGTGACAGTGTCGTCGTTGGAGACAAGGTAACATGATAATAGTTTGCTAGTTCTTTTAAAGTTTAGGTCATTGTTAATTATTGTGCGTTATACGCTTGTCTTGTTGCGTCCGTTATTTCTGTCTAATGAACGCTGGCTAGCAGAAACAAGCTATTCTTACATACTGCAATTTCCTTTCCAGTGGTTCCGATAACAAAAAAGATGTGTGGTTACAAGTATCGTGCATTTTAATTACAATTTTTGTCACTTTATAAGAGTAAGTCAAATCCTTCGCTTTGTAATGGGCTAACATAATGAGTTTAAACAATATAACCAATCTTAGTAATTTTTAACTAGGATCGCCATCATCACTTACTAGCTAACATTCTGTTTGTTTGATATATGTATTTTTGGTTCATATAATTACTTGTGTAAACGCAGATAAGTTTGGTACCTGCCTTAGTCACATCACGTGTTGCGTCCGGTGCTAAAAACCAGCTTCATGTTAGCTTCGACAGCATCCAGGACATGCCTGAGCACAGGGTTAGTTATTTATTGTGATAAAGAAATTGGGGAATTTTAGTTTTGTTATGGTCTGGATTCGTTGAGAAACCAAGTATTTTTTGGTATAGTGTATTACTTATCATTTTTGTTTTGTATAATTTCTGTTCTTTTAGTTCAAACATGGTAAAAGTAGTTAAAGCACGTACTTACTCTTTTATAATTGTTAATAAATGACCTCTTTTGTGTTTGTAATTTAGGAAGTTAATTGTTTGAATAGCATGAAAAATACATGCTGGAAAATTGTACTGTTTATGGAATGTGTGGACTTTCACGAAGAAGCAAATCTAAAAAGTGGCGATGTTGTGCGATTGTTTCACACTGAACAGGAAAAATTTTTGACGCTCGAAGAATATTGTGGTCGCCCAACTGTGTATTTGAGATCAACAAAACGGTAGGTTGAAATAAAGCTTTTTTGTTCTGTAAAGGAAATGGGTCTAAAATTGGTTCACTTGAGGTCACAAGTCTAGCGCTGTTATACTATACATACATACATACACCTTAATCTTTGTTGTAAACTGATTTAAACTGCATGGCATGAAATTACAGAAGTAATTTTAGCAACGCTTAATTATCTTCTTTGTATTGTGGAATACGTTATGACCACAAACTCTTGCATTAGCTGAAACGCTTTGTTTCTTGATTTTTGTGTTTGTAAACTACGTATTTGTTGCTGAAGTATGATTGAAAACTAGTCAGAATTATGGTTTTAATTTAGAGAAGACGTGTTGGCCGCATTGAACCCGAAAGCGTTATGGGAAGTTGAAGTTGTTCAACATGATCCCTGTAAAGGGGCTCCTGGCAGATGGAACGATATGTTTCGATTCAAACACCTCGCTTCCGATATGTACTTGGCTGCGGAAATCGATAACGACACTACTGCAGATGCCACTAGAGATCGCTTAAGGTTTGCCACTGTGTGAAATTGCGAATACAGTTTTTGAGGGTCACAACTATATGAATGTATGGTATTTCGAGCAATTGCGGGTAGTGTTTAATTTAGATGTAGTTAATTGCTTATTAAAATTAGTGCTTGTAAAAATAAAATGTAACAGCGAAGCACAGATGAATTTTATGTTGCAGGGGTGGACCGCTTAACCGCGTGTACCATTTGGTAGCTGTACCATATTCTCATAACGAACCTGCGACGCTTTTTGAATTGTGCGCAACAACGGTTTCACAACCGGACGAACCAGTTCCGAGGAAGGCTTACGCCCGGATAAAGCATGTTTTTACAGGTTGGTAAGAAGCCGTAACGTTTAGAGACATTACTTAATGACTGATTTTTCGGGTTTTTGTTCACTTCCCGTCATTGGCTTGGGCTCACGCTTAGTGTATATTCGGACTTCTTTTGTTTAGGTCTCCTCGCTCGCTTAGGATCAGGCATGGTGTATAACAGCTAATTTTTGTTTCAGCCTTAACTTGTAAGTTGTTTGCTGCTGTTTTTCATTATCAGCAAATATATTTTGGTTATAATTTCACTTAAAGTTTCAACTAAACACCAGGTTTCAAGTAAAAAACGTATTCCTTCCAAACATGGATGTTTTACGGTCTCATAATCTAGCTGTAACTCGTAGATACTGCGCTAGTATTAGTTGCATTTTGACGTTTGTCTTTTCTACTTAGGTGTTAAGTTTGTGAAAAATGCATTTACTGTGTTTTAGGTACATGGGTTCACAGTACAACGATTTTTATCGACTCTGAAAGAGGTCGTGGTACTGCAATCCGATCAAAGGTTGGATGTGCTGCATTGCGCGAAGATCGAGAGGCGTTTTCAATCATGCCAGTATCAAGAGATGAAGTTAGAGATTTGGGTACGTTCATGGTTTTTTAAAAGTCGAAGTATGTTTTTGGCAGTTTTGTAAATTTGAATGAATGTTATGAAAAAACTGTGGGTTTTTCAATTACTTTTAGATTACTTGGGGGAGCTGAGACCCCATTCGGGGAAAGCCTCCCTCAATCTCGATTTCCACATCCCGGTTTAAGTACTTCCTCGAGGCCCCAACATTGAATATTTGTGAGCCTTAAAATATATAATACCTTATGCTATTTTTTGCGTATTTGTGTTTGTTAAACATGGGTAATTGTTTGACTTACCCTAATGCAATACGTAATGTGTTTTACGTAACGGTGATGTGTTTTTGTTGCAGACTTTGCAAATGATGGTAGTAAATCGCTGAATGCCTTTGTCCGTAAGTTGAAAACAAGCTGGGCTCAAATTACCGCTCGTGAACGCAATGCCATCAGAATTTTGCTACGTGATTTGATATTTTTTCTTGCCGGTCGCCCAGCAGGTGTACCTGGGTACGAAGACCCGATGACTATTAGTGTTCCACATCCGAGCAGGAATCGGCAAAAATTGTTGCGCGAACAAAGTTTGATTGATGTGAGTAGCATTACTGCTATAATTTTTGCATTGTTTTATACTATGTGTCTCAATCGGTATCGAACGAATATATTGACAATGGTGTTAGAGTTTGAATGCAAATTGGTGTCTTAGGTAGTTATAAGAGTTTTTCTGAATTATCATAGAAACGAAAAGTTTTATAGGTTTCGTATCGTAGACAATATCGCGAATAAAGAATAGACTAGTTGGGATAGTAGTCCTTGTGTCCAGAGACTGCCTCCTCAAAGGAGCACAGTCGCAGGAATTTGTCAATACTGTTTTAGGCTGTTCTCAAAATGCTTCGATGGTCTGCTGATCATAATTCATCCTGGTCAATTGAAGACTCAAAGAATTCAGAATCGTGGAAAAGCGTTTTTTGTTTGGGACAATCTCTGCTCAAACTCGCGCAACAGGACTATCGTAAAAATCAGGTGTATAAATCCGCTTGCAATACTGGGATGCGGCTATGTTTTATTTTGCGGTGCTAGGAAAGTTAAGGTTTGAACGGAAAATTGATTTACCTGATTATGTAGGTTGGTTTCATTTTGTCTATATAATTGTATTGCTAGTTGTAGATTACAGTGCGGCCCTCGTCGTACACTTCATTATAAATAATCTTTCTAACGGCTGTACAAGTAACCTTGTATTTATGTATTTAAGACTCATATTGCGGAACATTTTGGCTCGTTGCAAGCCCAGATTGGGCTTGGTATAAGAGCTGAAGACACCGTCACGACACTAATGAACGGAAATCCTGAGTTACTTCGGAAATATATTAAAATGGATAATATTAATGCTTTCGTTCAGTTGGTCAAGTTGCACCGGAAAAGTAGATTTTTGGACTATTTGTCTAACTTGTGCGTTTCCAAAGGTACGTTTAAAATTGTAGTTCATTAACTGCAAAGGAAACCTGGTGATTGTGTGGACCGTCCAGTGAAACGAATGGCGGTGTCTATCTCCAAATGGCGCATGAAATGTGTAACACAGTGTTACAAATAATTATTTGCAGATCTCTAATATTCGGCAGCTTATTAGTTTCAAGTAAGATCCATAAAAAGTTTTAGCTTAGCCAAAAGAAAATATTTTTGAAATAAATTAAGGTTTAGCGGTATTGCGAAGTTTCATGCTATTTGTCTAAAACTGTGATTATATTTGAGTCAATCTGAACCTTTATTAATTTATGGCAAAAGGTTGTTTGAGTAACTTGCATTTATAGTTTTAATGTGTCGTTTATATTTGTAGGTGAAGCAATTGGCGAAATTCAAGAGCTAATATGTGACAGTGTTCTGTCGTCAGAAAATTCGTCAATTTTAATCGAAACCAGCTGGGTGCCGGCTATTGATGAAAATGCTAACTATGACGGGAGTAAAAATGACAAGTCAAAAGGAAAGATATTGTTGTCATGGCACCGAGACGACTGTGTGATTGTTAAGGTAAGTGATATACAGTTTTGTCTTGAGCTGATTGACCCATGTATACGTAAGGGCCGTAACTGTGTATATATATGCATATTGCTAATCTTAAGCCTGCGCTTAGGGATAATCCTATAACTAACCCTAGCCCCAACTTACGCAAAAATTAGCTTGAAGCTTAAGCTTATTCTATTGCAGTCTCACGGAAAAAAACGGCCGGTTTCGCGTATACAGGGGCGAGCTGATTTAACGATTGTATTTCTAATCTATCAAAAGATACACAAAGGGGCAATTAAATTAATAGGATATCATTGTAATCACAGCTTGTAAAACGGAAAAGCCTAAGTTGTTGAAGATAATATTGTTTTAAACCTTAGAATTTCGATCGTACTGCATCTTGAGAGTGCGAGTTTCAGAAAACCGAGCTTGCCGTATTTTCAAGTCTTTTGTATGGGTTTTACAGGATTTGCATAATCTGGCTGGCTCCGACGACCTTGATGATATTGAAATGCTCGAATACTATCAGCACATGCTCGACTTATTTTCGCAGATGTGTCTTGGACGCCAGTACAAGGCGATTTATAGCACAGTCGCGCTGCAGTATAATGTCAGTTTGATTTTGCGCTGCATGGCAGATAAGTCGTTGCCGTATCAATTACGCGCTTCATTTACGCGATTGTTGCTTCATTTACACGTTGATCGTGATCCACAAGAACAGGTAAGTAGAAAGCAAGAATTTATCTTCTAACACAACTTTTCACTGGCTATTGTCGCCGCAATTTTTTTTGCACCGTTGGTGAAACAAATCGTTGTCAATGTCCAAAGAGCAACACGTCAGGAGAAACTCCAGTTCACATTATTTTAGACTGTCATGCACATGGTTCTCTAAGATCTAGCCAGTTGTGCATTCCAAATTATCATATATCGCAAAAATTACATAACACTCAACTTATTGGCAGACAGTCCGAAAAGTATTGGTAAGTCACAAGTTCTTCTTAAAAGTTTGTTTGCGACATGTTGATCTGGCTTGAATTTCGAACTTTATACGTTACTTACGTTTTCTAGATGACTCCGTTGCGTTACGCTCGTCTATGGAACGAAATACCGGAGCATTTTTCGGTTGCAACGTACGAAGCTCAGGATCGATCATATTTGGCTGGATCGCAGGGTCGCTCGATGGGCAGAGTTAAATTTGCCGGTGTAATTGATTTTGTCGAAACATATCTCCGATCAATGAAATCGACAGGATTTAGCGATACTGTCAAAAATCAGCTGACGTATCACGTTGTAATGCTTGCTCAATCACTGGTGAATTTTGGTTTCTATTCGATTACAGATTTAATTCCGTTAACCCGAGATCTACTTGATATCCTTGACGTAATGCAGCGACCACACATCGCATCGCCAAGCAAGTTTTCGTCGGGATTTCGAAGAGCAACTTCGGTCATCCAAGAACGAGTTATTCGTAAAGCGCCACAGTATCAAGTGTCAACTGATTCAAGCGGTGCTGGGTTTTCGACGTGTCCTCCAAGGCAAGAAACGATCAGTCCTGCGGACCGGTTTGTCGGAATTGTTTCTCAGGTGGCACCTGCCCTGGCGTGGGGCCTGAACAGTGGACAAGCTTTGACAGACACCGAATTAACCATTTTAAACACAAAATTGGCGATGATTGAAATTTTTCAGTTTGTGCTCAATGTTCGGCTGGATTACCGGACCACTTGTCTGTTGTCGTTGTTCAAGAAGCGGTTTCGACAGCGGTATATTGTTAACGGACGAGACGCAAAGTCTGAAGGTTGGCTTTCTAAACGTACTACAAGCGATTCAGCGGGTGGATGGGCACAGCGAGGGGCGCTGTCTATGGATGGTGATTTTCAAGACTTTGACGAATCGATGCCAGAATGGTCTTCTCAAACGACAGCAACTACGACAACGATGGTCAAAACGAAATTAGCGCAAAAGAAGATTGGCGATTGGAAAGATTGGCTGTTTCGTAAGGCTCCACTTGGTGGTTCTGCTGCACTGGGAAAGCCGTCACTGCGGAAACGATGCTCGTCGGTTAACGAAGAACGCGAACAAGACGCGTGTGATTTATTTAACCAGAATAAGCAAACGTCTTGTCGCGCAGCGGATGACAGCGATGTTTGTGTTACAGAGAAGAAACGGCCAATGTCTGCTGGGTTGCCGTCACTCACGTTGACTCGATCGTCCTTTTCAGCACCGAAGGTAGATGGTGAAAGTACGACTTCAGCCGTGAAGTGTGTGAGCGCTGACCATAGTTGTTCAGTTGGCGTAGTGTCAGACTCGGCTATTGTACCTTCTGCTGAAGATATTGTTGGCAGCAATAGTGACCTTTCTTCTGATCAGAGTGTCTTGGGTGCTGACATTGCACGCGAAATTAGCGTCGGTGAAGTCGTTAATATGGTTGACGAGTTGATAATTTCAGAAACGAATTCAGCCGTTAAGCTCGATCTCGATGGACAAGAAGGTCGCCAGTTTTTGCGGGTCATGTTGTTTTTGGTAATGCACGATTATGGACCACTGATTTCGGGCGGGCTACAACTGTTGTTTCGACATTTTTCGCAAGTTCAAGAACTTACCACTGCGTTCAAACAAGTCCAGCTTGTGGTTTCTCAAGTGAGTCGAGTCTCGAGTCCTAGGTAGTATTTGGTAAACGAAAAGCTTGAATTGACGTAATCTGAGATTGGAGCATGTCTTACATTTCGCATTTTGAATTATTCACAAGACTATAAGTCGATTAGGCCACGGAAAGGTTTCAGGATTCCCACTGTTTTGGGTACAATACTATTCTCTCATTCATCCTGCTTTTGTGGGGAGAGGGCTTTTCCAGGATGAACTTGTAAAAAATTAGTCATTTGAGACTGCCGGAGGGGGGGGGTAATCCCCTCAGGTACAACCAGAGGATGGTTTTATACATTTTATACTGTTGTTCTCACTTTCGTTATGCAATATTCACTTTTTAGATCTCTCAACCATATTTTTGGGTAATAGATCGTTTTCAGAATCGGTGCATTCGCGCTATACGCTATGTTTTCTCCTCGTTATACAAAATTTTTAAGATTTACATTACTGCAAGTTTATACCATGACCCCACTCTGAAAAAAGGGGATTCAACCTGGAGGCAACCAAAAGTGAGGGGGACTTGGCAGGCTGAGCACCGACCATCGCCCGGAGAGAACCAAGTACACATTTTCTGTTTTTAACTTAAAAAATTAAATTGCAGTTTTTGAAGTGTTATTGGAATGCAGTTAATTCACCAGTTTCACTCAAATAACTCAAATTGCGTTAAAGATTGATAAATTTACACATTAATGTAATAATTTATTGGTTTCGTAAATGAGTTTTTGTTTTATGATTTAAGTAGCTCGCACAAAGCGGGTAAGTTCGTGTCATCAAAATTACATAATATTCTGTATTACAGGACGATGTTAAAAACTATCATCAAGTGCGAAAAGATTTGCTTGTATTGAAAAATTTAGTCGAGAAGTCTGAACTGTGGATTGCGCGAGATTCAAATTTGAAGGCCCAACAAAGTTATGAAACTGACAAATCTCCACATCACACTGGAAGCAGCGGTAGTGGCAGTCGCAGTGATACACCTTCCGGTGGACCAAGCCAATTGCCGCCTCCAGACAGCTATTCAACCAATCATGTTTGTCCAATCACACCAGATATGTTCACTTTCACACCTGGAGAGTCTGGAGTTACCGATTTGTTGTCTGAGAGTATGGAAAAGCCTTACGAATTTGCTGAGGTAAAATACGGGCTGAGGTATAAACTGGGTGTTCGAATCTGAAATAACCAAATAACCTCAAAATGGTATGAAAACCTCATTTTCGGTTTGGCTAGTCCAAAACTTTTAAGACCGCTTTAAATGGCCTGAAAGCCCCGATTTTGTCGTCTGTTTTGACCAATCTAAAACCCTGTAATTCCGAAAAAGATTTTAGTGTGTAAAATTTGACGCTGGATTCGCTTGCCAATTCAGCCACCTACTTATTACAACAACAAGCCATATGACGCCGTTTTTTCCGGCACCGAGGGTTGGCGTTTCCCGAATGACACAAGACAACACTGATCAACAATCGAATAGGCCATTCCGAAACTCATGCACGTCCCTCCTCCACACTTTCCGATCACCGACAAAGTCGATCTGCAGTCCTGCTTTAGCACAGTCCTTCTCTACCTGCTCTCTCCGACTTGAGTTCGGCCTTCCTCTCGGCATCACCTCCTTCACCTCAAAACCAAGCGCCTGCCTAATTCCGCAACTCTCATCCTTTCTCAGAACATGCCCAAACCACCTCAACCTGGACCTTTTCACAACGGTCACAATGTCGTCCTTCATCTCCAGCCTTTCTGTCAGATCAGCGCTGCTCAGCCTATCCAGAAGCTTCACCCCACACATGATCCTCACCATCGCTCTCTCTGCACGCCGCAGAGTACCTTCTTCTTCCTTCCTCAGTACCCAAGTCTCGCGTCCATACACCATCGCTGACCGAACACAGGACTGATATAACCTTCCTTTCATCTTCAGAGACCACCTCTTGCCACACAACACACTGCTCAGGTCGCGGAACTTCATCCAACCAATCCTCACTCTCGCTGTCACTGCATTAAAGCAACCACCACCAGCATTCAGCCTGTCCCCAAGGTACACGAAACCCTGCACTCTTTCAACTCCGTCTTTCATCGTCTCCGACACCAGATACTCCTGGCGCCTTTCCCACTTTCATAAACTTCACCGCTCTCCTGGCGCCTTTCCCACTTTCATAAACTTCACCGCTCTCCTCACCTCATCTGCCGTCACTATACTGACTGGACCTTGAGTCATTTCCACCTTCGCACAATGATCCCATGCATTTTCCTCATTCATGATCTTTTCCATGTACTCTCTACACCTAAACCCTTTTCTTTTCATCCAAGCACAACTTTCCTAAATCTTTACTATCCCTGACTGCCGTTTCGAAGCCTAAACATACTGCTCGAGCTCCTGTCCAGTCCTACCTCCTCAGTCAACCTCTCCGATGCTTCCTTCATCGCCAACGCAACAGCCTTCTTCATGTCCTTTTTATCGTTCACATAATCTAGACGTGCCTCAACTGTCTACTCCTTCTTCCACTCTCTGAATTTCAGCTTCTTCGCATCCGAGGCTGCCCTGACATCCGCGTTCCACCACCACGTTTCGCCGAACACTCGGTTTACTTTCGACCAGCCACAGACTTCATCAGCTGATGTCAAGACACAACTCTTGTGCTTCTCACAACAATTGCGCTGACCTTCTTTTTAAATACCTTCGCTGTCGCCGGGTCTCTCAATTTCCACGTTTTCCTCCTAGGCTGTTTGTTTATACATGTTTAGGCATAGGTTTAGTATGTAAGCACATACTTGTCATGGACCGTTATTGAACAATATGGCAATTTCAAAACGACAAAGCTATGATTCTCATTTCGAAAAATTAAAATGTCGCAGTATTTTAATTTTTAGACAATTTTGAAGCGTCTTCAAAATTTATGCGTTGACGAAACGGGTTTGCGATCACATAAACGAAACCAACAATTGTTACGAAATATGTGTGTGCACGAGTGTATTTTGGAATTTTTGTGCATTCCGATGTCGGAAATGACCAAGGAAATGGCCAATTTGATTGAAATTTCGCATAAATTCTTGCGCAATTTTTGTCTTGACAACAACGAAAATCAACAAATTTTGCACAACCAAGTCCAGTATGGCTCATGTGGTAATCAAAATGGTGCCTTGAAAATTGATTCTCCCCAGGTTTGTGTTTGCTCTCTCGTTCTCTAATACACATTCTCGGAGTGGTAATTACCTATGTAATTTACGTCTTGAACTCATATGTCTTTCAATTGAATTATTGTTAAAGAATGTATTATGTTGTAGCTGCGTTTTTATTTGTGAAGAGTACCGGTAAATTTTTCTGCGTTACTTGCTTTTGAAAAGCCAATGGTAGTTTAGATAATTTATTCGCTCAACTACCAATACCATATATTACTGTTACAAAGATTTTGCTATTTGGTTTGGTTTGCATGAACCTTTTGTTGACACTGGCTTTTCTTACTGAAAACCATTACAGTGTTAGTGATATTCGAATTTCGAAGTCGGCAGAATCATATTACGGAGACTGTGTAACGGACAAATTGTCTAAACACTTCGACGTCTCTTATTGATACTTATCTACCTATGATATTCTAACTTTCAAAATTCTTGATTTTAATAGGATGTTGAGACGTTGTGTTCAATATTTCGAGAAAATCGCGAGTTGTGCAGTGGTGTGCAGTACAGTTTAATTCAACACATTTTCAACTGTCTTGAGGAATCTGGCGATCATAACGCAGTTTATCTGAGATTTTTGAAAACCATTGTCAAAACTGATTCGGCGGCAATCGCATCTACGCAAAGCAAGGTAATAATATTAATTTTTTGGAGGTGAAATAATTAGTAAGTGAGATAAACTTTATTTTTGTATGGATATTGAGTTTTTGGAAGTTAAATTATACTTTTGGAACTCTTTTGTAGGATGTAGCCGGATACTCGTTTCCGGTAAAAATCTGTGCTTGTTTCCTTTTCCGTTATAGAAATAACCGAAATGCTGTTATTGTTACGCTTAAATTAGTTATAAATCAGGTATATAACTCGCAATTTTAAATTATAGATATACTGCAATTGTTCGAAGTCAAAGAAAAATTACGAAATTCATCCAACATCTTAAAAATTTCGATGCATTCGCCATTTTTTATATAAATTTTTATAAACGTGGTGAATATTTGCACGCCTCAATTGTGTTTGCAAAACATTTTTGGCACTTTCATACTTCAATATCCGTTTCCTGTTTCGTTATTTGGAACACTATCCGTTCCGTTATTTTTGCTATAAGTTTACATCCCACTCTGCCTCTATCCTACCAGAGTGATTCCAGGTAAAAGTTTTGATATACAAATATCAACAATTGGAAGTAATTTTTAAATAAATATTACAACATTAGCGTTGCAGTTTTGGTTTGTGCAAGATTATGTAAAGCTTGTTTTGTGACAGCGTTTTATTTTTCCGCAAAAAATTAATGGTTTTTGAACAGTTAGAAAAAGAAATTTTAGGTAATGGAAGAACTATGTAGCGCTGGAGAAGATGTAATGGTGTTGTACAACGATAATGCAACATTCCAGCAGCTTGTGGAACTAATGGAAGGACCGGAACCGGAACCAGATGATGATACTCATTTGCTGGCGTACCATTTGACACTGATACAATTACTACAGTTGTGTACGGACGGGAAAAATGGTGACACTGAATTGAAAGCTGCTAATTTGCTTACGCTTGAAGATATTGTTCGCGTTGTGACACATCCAAGTGCAACTATTTTGGTATGTTTTTTATTTTGAATGCATAGCTGTTTTATATTTGGTATTGCGACTGCGCTTGGCGTTTCTCTAGTGAAGCACGTCCATCACTTAGCGAAACTATCCCACTCTACTAAATTCGTCTGGTTCAGTCTCCCCAGTCGATAAATTTTCCGTGGTTTAAATGATATATAAATTAAAGTTAGGTGGATTTGTGCCCCCTCTAAGCTTCGAAATTGCCAGTGAAGGCGGACTTCAGCTAAAAATGAAAAATTTCGTACAATTCTAAATTTTTGTTTTGATTTTTACCTTGGCCCGCTTTCTAACGACTCCGGGTACTTGAGGTTGCGCAACGAATTGCGACTGCACGCAGTGGAATAAGTTTGATCTTCATAAGAGCATAGATTGTAATCATTGTTTATAATTGTTTAAATTGTATTCACAAGTGTAGAATTTGGGATGCGTTTTAGCTGTACAAGCTCGGTGTAGGACAACTGGCAAATGGATATTTTATAATCTGTCTTATTGGATATTTGGCCATTGAATTGTATTGTTTAATGATACATTTTAAATGTGCTTTTAGGTGAAGAAGCATTATTTGAACTTCTTGTACCATTGTTATATTGATACTGACGTTGAAATAGTCAAAGACGCGTTGCTTCTAAGCAAATTGCGGCCAATTTTTGCTGTGTTGGTTAGAGATATAGATGGTTTGTCGAACAGCAATGGTAATTTAATCTTGCAGGTTGGGGAGGGTACATTTTTGTGTTCTGAAATTTAAAACTCTTTTTTAGCAAATTTTAGAGATATTTTAAGATTTACAAATATTTGGACTTCAGATGAACTATTTGTATCGCAAATTTTAAGCACAGCAGGGCCGGTGGGTTATACATCTCCCATCTTCCATGGATCCGCCAATGCTTGCAAAATCAAGGAAAACTTTGCTAAAATTTTATGTTTATATTGCCTGTGCAATATATGAATAATTAACGGAATGGATTACCAGCAATACGTACTTCTATCATATTATTTGAAATGGGGGTTGATTCCTTCGAATTGGCTTATAGAGGAATAGCTTATAGAATATTAATGTTTAGAGCTGGTCAGAAGTAAAGTGTCAAACAACTTTCAGTACTTTAAATATATAAACCTTATTTTCGTTATTTTAAGTGCTGAAATGGGCGTATTGAACTGCATAAGTAGTAAATACTTGGTGGTTTCGGGCCTTACATGGTATGTTTTTGCTTTCAATGAATTCATTTACTATCCAATATTTTCATAACTTCATTTTGTTTTGTATGTTTTAGTGCCGAACTACGATATTGCACGCGCTTATGTGACATACGACGTGGTAAATCTATTAAAAGAGTTTTTCTTACATTTTCAAGACGATGAAACACATATTCCCGTTGAGGTGTTGCAACCGCAACAGTACACGTTAAGTGAATTATTCCGGGCATTGCGTCAAGCGCGCATTAATCCGGCGCTATCGGGATCAGAAACTGTTCGCATTCAGAATTGTTTGGAGACGTTGGATAAAGTACGATGACAACCATCGGCTTAAATTTTTAATTTAGTATGCTACTACAACAAAAAACAATACTCAGTATCTACATACATTTGTTGGGCGTCATTATTTATTTTTGCTTAAATAATGGTAGTATCACAGTTGCCAAGCGGTATGTAAGGTTATGAACTGTTTACCCGGGCATAAAGATTAATTTATATATCGACTTCGTTCTGAACATATTGTGTATGTTATTTTTTTGAATGAGTGTGCTGACAAACGAATACGGTACCCGATGACTTTTCAGATTTGGAAATATAATTTGGGTATGCTAGCTCATTTAGAGTAGTTATGTTATTTAGTAGGTTTGCTTCTAGGTTGCAACCAGGCGTGGAATTGGATTATCTGTCGAAGGTGATTCCACTACAAAAACTAATTCATTGGCTGCAACTGCTGCGGCCAAAAATATCTCACAAGCGTGGCAACGTAAAACGGAATCTTCGCTGAATTTGCAAAAAAGCAAAGCAGTGCTTCGCCCTTCAAAATCAGCTGATTTTAGGTAAAGTTGAAAATAGTGGTTTATCACAGTTGATTTGTTTACAATGAACTATAGTCTCATATTGATTAACTAGATTATAACACTAACAGTATAGATAGTTTGTACAGTTACGGACAAAGCTAAGTGAGCTGTTATCGCGATTGCGTCTACTACGTCGGCAGTCGCGGTTTTGTAGTCGCGTTTGATGTTTCTTGCTCGCGCCCAATGGCGTCTTACCACACTATTGCATTCGCTCTTAAATCGCTGCTGTAATCGTGTTAACAAACGATTGAAACTATAAGATAGGCAAATAGCATATTGCAGATGTAGTAGCGGTTATGAATGCAGTAATCTAGTCAAAGTCGCGCTTGCAGTGATTTTGTTCAAAGAAAATGGCAGTAGCGATCTGAGCCGCGGTTTTGAACGTAATTTCAATGGCACTTACTGTTTTCATGATTAGTTGCACTTGAAATAAGACGATTGTTTGTAACATTTTCAAGTGTCATTGATTTATAAATTAATACGTGTGTCTTCAAATACTTGATATTCCATTTGGTTCTAGAAGTATCGTTGACCGACTGTCCGAAATTACAACTGTTCTTGAACCTGAATTACGACCAATCATGGAGGCTGAATTCAGTGTTCTTGTCGACATTCTCCATAAACCGCATGTTCTGTTTCCAACCGATTCGGCCCCGGATGTCAAGTGTCGGTCTGGTGCGTTTGTCACTAAAATGATTAATCATTGCCGGTCGTTATCGCGTGATATTCATAAACAAGAGGATAATTTGTGCATCAGATTGCTTCAGACGTTGAGGAAAATGGTTCAGAAAGTAAGGCGATTTGCCGTTGTTGTTACTTATCAATTTTGTTTTGTTGTATTATTCCGCTGCTGGTATAAGTTTGGATATATATAAACTTGAATGCCGAACACAACAATCAGTTTGGTTATGACGGCGAAATTGGATATTTTTTGCTGATGTCTGTCTGTTTAGTGTTACTATGACACTATTTATGTACTATCCTGTCGTTGTGTATTAAATCCCTGTTATTTTGTTGCCGGGAATTGATTCGCAGATAATTTCAAAATGCAAAGTTTATTACACCTGTGCATATTTTCAATTTTTCAAATATTCAATGTAACTTTCATTCTGTTGATTATTTTTTAACATTCAAGGCATATTTTGATTTTAAAGTTGTTTTCCTATTTACAGGAAACGTTTACAGCAGAACGCCCAATACAAGTTCGCTCGAAAATTCTCGAGCGGTACTTGAGCGTTGAGTGTCAGCTGCAAACGCCTGGAACAGGTGATGTATCTACATGGCCGTTAGAAAATGTACAAAATCGTATGGATGACGCCGGCGCGACTACGCTTGTTGTTGATTTGATCATTACTAATCCTGTGTACAAAGTATGTGCTATTTCTTCTCAAAGATTGTGTGCTTGCATTCCCTCCACCGAAAGGTCTAGAAGACAGCTGTATTTTAGCTAGAATAATTGAGTGATGTCCGTTCGTAAAGCATTTTTAACGCCCACCTTCAGCGAAGAATAGCCCGGACAGCCAGTGGTATAGGGTATTTCTCACTGACTAGTTTGTCTAGTCATTGCGACTAAAATTCGGTTTATACTGCAATGACATGGCTCAGGTATATTATGTGCTACATCGTTAAGTGCGTGGTTTAGATACGCAAGAATCATTAACTTTGCAATTTGAATCTGTAATTTAACGACTTTGAAACTGTATATATTTTACGGCTTGGTATAAACTGCGGCCGCTCATTGTTAAGCGATCGTCTTCTAATCTTGAAGTCCAAACCTAATCGAGTTAAGTTCACATGTCATATGTAATCTGGTTTATGAAACGGAAGCGGTTATGTTATAGGTCTTCCACGAATGCCTGCACCTTGCAATTGCACTTCTTGAAGGCGGTAATACACAAGTACAAATGACATTCTTGCGACAGTGGAAAAAAGATGATTCAGCGCTTGCAGAAAAATTTTTCTCCGTGTTGGCTGAAAAGTTTGATTGTGCAAAGAAAAAGTTAAATTCAACCTCTCCAATGGCTAGCGATTTGTTGATGTCTGGTGAATAGACCTTAGTTTTTATAATTATATGCGTAGGGGTCGGTTTTGTTTTCATGCTATCACGACCGGCTCCGCAACCAATGTTGATAGATAGTGCAGCAAAGTTTGTATAGGAAAAAAAGAAAATTTTGCTAAGATGGGATCTTATTGCTGATTAGACAGTTTAATCATAGGGGCTTAAAATGCTTGTGGCACTTTAACTTCTCAAATAAATAATTGCTCTGTTTGTAACAAACTGCTTGTCTTCTAATGCAGAGAAGTCATGGGCAGCGCTTTGAACAGGTAATGCGGATATCTGGTTACGTTGTTTTTTTAACGAGTAATGGCTTACCGCTTTCAGTCACTGTTAGCGCTAATAAAACAGCACTATGCGCTGTATACAGTATACAAATTAGTAGTTAAGTTGTATTTAAATGTAAACCTTAATAATGCGAACTTATAGACTGAAGCCTGATATGTCATTGAGAAAATATTGTTGGTCTATAATTTTGATGACAATCATTTCAAAATTTAGGCTCTGTCAGTGGACGGCGAACGCCAAGACCCTCGATGACTCCAATTCGCAAATCGTCTACGGTGGCTGATAATCCGCCTACTGGGAGTGATCTAACTGAACCACCTACTCCGCTATCTGCACACTCAGCGCTGGCAGATGCAGCGAACAGCTTGCTCACGACTGGTTTATTGCTTCCAAGCGGATCGAATGCAACAAACTTGGAAATGGAATTAGTAGCGCGTAGACTTTTGGCAGTTGGAGATTCGTTATCTCGGAATCAGCAACAACAGCAGCAGTCGCATCAACAACAAAATGTTCCACGGCGAGGTACATTCTCAACTCAAGTTTCTAATTTATCGACAGTATCAAATAGTTCGAAACCAGGTGGGTCAGGTTGTCAAACTCACGGTAGCGGCATTGCTTCTGGCCCTAGTGATCAAGAACGAGAACTTGCTGGAGCAGTGGTAACCCTCTCACCGCCAGCTTATGAATTGGCGACCAGTAGCGAAATGGCGGCATGGGCTGTCAACCACGAAGTTACCATTATTGAGCCGGTGTTGCGGTTCTTACAGTTGCTCTGTGAAAATCACAATCGGCATTTGCAAATTTTTCTCGGGCACCAAGGCACCAAATCTGACGTCGATATGATTATTTTGACGCTTGGATTTCTGGACGCGCTGTGTGGAAGCACGACTGGAAGTCTAGGATTTCTTGGCTGGTACATTAACAAGTATAACGTTGGTTTGGTTAATCAAACGCTGATTACATTGACGGAGTATTGTCAGGTTTGTTTTCTTTTTTGTTAATTTGACTGTGTTTTGAAATTTGAACGGTTGTTTTACTTCTTAATCATGGATTTGTATTGCTCGAGAATGTACGGGATACAGGTTTCGTGAGCGAGAATTAAAATTTACTTGGCTAAATTTTGTTTAGTTTTGTGCTCATTCTATTATTAAACTTGAACGGTGTCAGCGCTCCATCGTGTGTACCTCGAATAGATACTTGTTTGCTTTCTACCGCAAAAACTTCCTCCTCAATACATAATGACTAGATTAATAAAACAGGCTGCGGCTTATGGCTAGGCGTTTGCTTAGATTTAGCCTTAGCGTAGGTTTATTGAAGTAATAAACAATAATATGGAGAGTTATGCCTTCTTTCAAATCAACCGTAATCGCCGTAATAATATTGAGAAAGTAAACAAGTACAGTAGCTCGTCTATCGCCAGGATTTTTCACTGTTTTTGTGAACTTAACAACCACCAGATTTTCACTTCCTTCATATTTTTAAGTATTTTAATGGTTTTAAAGCTGCTCGCATGATCGGCAATGTGGTAAGGCGCAGTGTTGTTTGCATGCTACTGTTTTGGTTTTCGTGCAGTGTTCATCTTTATGGCACCCTTCAAATTATGATGTTATGCATGGATTTTTATTTTTTCACGCATGCATTACAATCAAAAATAGTATGTAAAACGAAATCTTTGGACAAAGTCCAGATTCATCAGTTTCTGACATAATAACAAATGTTTTTGTGTTCGCCTTAAATTATAATATGTAAACTTGGATATAGCAATTAATTTAAAACGTTAATTACGGATAATTGTTTTATTGTAAAGTGTTTCAGCATGGTGTTGTGGACGCCCTTTAAGTCCGTTGCAAACTTTTTAATTGTACACGATTTGTTGGCCATATTTGCAGTCATAAATAATGTTATTGACGCTATTTTTATAACTAAGCAATATTATTTTTGTGTTTTGTAAATTATTGTCGCTATAAATCGTACGTTTTTGGGAATACATTTTTGCTCTAAAATTTGTTTACACATCCGCAAATATTATGCTGTGCGTTGTATTTTGCGGTGACGGATTTTAGTTTGCATCACTTGTTTGTGCAGTATATATTGTTGCATACATAATCATAATGTTGACTTGCGCTAGATCTCTGATCTTTGCAATATATTACGTTTAAGTCGTTTTAAAAGGGAATGTACTTGTGGACCATGTTTATATGTGCACAGTAAAGTGAACAGGGTTGGATTTTATTATTTGCGTAAAATTTCAGTTTTTGAGATGATGACGATATTATATAGTATCATACGTAACATTAGTTGAAAGTAAGCTTAACAAAAATTCACATCAGGCAAACCATTTAAGGATGTGTGGCGTATTGATATTTGTATGTCAACTTCTGAATATTGTCTCACTATTTTCTATGAAGTTATTGTAAAATCCTAATTCTGGTTTACCACCAAGACAGCTGGTGCAAGAATGCCAACTTGCAAATCTGAAAAGCTTGTTCCAAAATGTTTAATGATGAAAATACGTAACAGTCTTTCGTGATGTTTAAGTTTTATTAGTTGCTCAATCATTTCCTCAGGGTCCGTGTCACGAAAATCAAAACGCGCTCGCATCGCATGAAGCAAATGGATTGGACATGATTATTTCTTTAGTACTCAACGTAATCAGACCGCTTGCCGATTTCCACCGGGATATGGCAATGGAAGTATGTCGTTTTCTTATTGTCGCACCATTCATTAAGTCATAAACTTAGCTCTGGTAAGAATTCAAAACTGCGCCGTAAAGGAAAAGCAGAGTTGAGAGCTATCTGAGGCATAAAATCGAAAGTGTTGGCAAGGTGGTTAAATGAATTTAAACGAAGTTTTTGTGTAGAATATAAGGTGAAGCCAATTTGGCAGGCGGAAATCTGTAAAGAATACGCGTATACCATAAAGGTGCATTTTTAATACTAAAACTTGCCATGTTCAATTAAAAACGTTGATACTTTTAAGCGGCCAAATGTAAAAATTGGCTGTGATAGCCTTGTAGCATTATCACCAACAAATGTGTAGAACTTATTTGCGTTTATTCCAAATTTTCTCGTGTTTTAATGTAGATCAAAAGCAACGCTTCGAAATTGTTACTGGCGATAATGGAATCAAGAAATGACGGCGAAAACGCAGATCGAATATTGAGTAATATGAATCGAATGCCTGACGGACCGGCACAGTTAATTACTGCGATTACAGAAGCTTTTAAAAGCGCCGAAGGAAGTATGTGAATGTTTATAGTGATTCGTTATTGGGCGCAACGAGATATCTAAAATAAGAATCGGAGCGGGAGCGTTGTAATTTATTGTATTCTCTACTAGAACCGGGTGGGAAAAACATCTGACGCCCAAAATTTGACAGCTCCATTTTTAGCATTTGTATTTAAATAGCACCGTCACATATATCAGAACCAAAGTTCCGCTTGCACGCTTTTCCTTCGGTTTTTTAATTTTCGTAAGATGAGTACGAATGTCAGTAGGCATTTATTATGTTCCACTGCGGTTCTCGTCTTGTATCCAGGCAAGAAGACAGAGCGACGGGTTCTTAATTTACCGGAGCCGTACAGAGAATTTTTACCTGAACCGAACCTAATGTTAGCCGGATATAGCGCGTAAATGATGTGTGCCGTTTCATGCGTGTGGTAATTAGAAATTGTTGTTCGGATGATTTATTTAATTTCCGCTGTGTATCTTTAAACTTTTCGACGTTTCAAGAAATGCAATTGCAGCAAAAAATTTCGTATATCCACTTTTAGGTCATTTTATGTAACTGTGGTACACAACCGTAATTATTCGATATCTTGTAGGTTTATGTTTTTGCGAAATATTAAACGGAAACCGAACATCCGGTCACTCCTTTTCGACACCGTATTATTAAAGGGGTGTTATCATTTTGTAAAACAGTGATTTAGATTTACATGAAGTTTTTATATATTATCTTCGCCATGTTAGTCGGAAATATTGCTCCACGGGTATGAAATTTATCAGATTCAACGAATTATGAAAATGGAACAGTACTGTACAGCAACATAGAATGAAGTAGTTTTAAAATTTTTAGCAACAATGACCTCGGGCAAGCTTCCCGATTGATGTTAATTTTATAAAATACATACTTTGCGCGAATAAACACGATTTCCGGTTAACAACAGTATGTATCAGTATGTTTATATTTTACTGTTAACAGTAATTGACGTAAATGACAATTGTAACGAATGTCGGTCGCGTGATGTCGGACACAACATTTATATTCTTGCGCATCAACTAGCGCAACACAACTCAGAACTGGCAACATTAATGACAGACCCTAATCCTGCACTCCAATACTACTCACAGCATACGGCCGAAATTGAAATTGTTCGTGCAGAAGGCGTTATGGAACGCATTGTATTTCCAGTCCCGTCGATTTGTAACTATTTGTCGGAACAAACCCGATCAAAAATTTTCAAAGAAACTGAACGTGATGAACAAGGAAGTAAAGTAAGTGTGCCGTTTTTGTGTGTTTGTTGTGGGTTTGTTCTTTGTGATCTTTGTAATATGGTATGTGAATTTAGGTTGGTTAAGTATACATTCAGAGAAAGAATTGAAGGCAGTTTCGATATGGTTATGTTGGTGTTGACTGTTGGAGCTATCTAAAGGTTGTTATCTTTCTTGATTGTCATCCATATATACTGTATTTTTTAATCTAGATATTCTCAGTTGGAACACGCGAAATTCTAAAATGTTAACTGTTCTCAGTTGGAACACGCGAAATTCTAAAATGTTAACTGTATCATGGAATTTATCTGAAGCAACAATTTCAAAACTTCGGAAGCGATTTTAAGGTTAATCAGATTTTGTAAGATTTTTACAACCTGTCTTTTGGTTTCCGTTGTATAATATTATCAGGGTCAATTATTTTTTGTGTTGATTTTGCATAACGAACATGGTGTTGTGTTTCAAGCATTATTGTGTGTTATTCTGGCAAACTGTGTTCTTCAAAGGTGTCCCATTTTGTAAGCCAAGTAGAAGAATTGCACAAAGAAATGTTGTGGCAGCAGGAGCTCGAAGGTCACGGGGTTCTGAACTGGTGTAGTCGCAATTTGACGGTCTGGTCGCAATTGTCGTTCAGCTTTGCAACGTTTATCAATATTCTTGTTGCGTGCTACTTTCCCTTTGATGGGGTATGTCGGTGTGAACCAATTTCTTTCAGTAGGTTTTCTGGACTATGTATACTAGCTTGAAACTGAAAATATTTTCATAGTTGTTCCTTTGCTCAAAGCTCGTGCAGATTCTTGTAGTTCGCTACAATATATAGAAATTGATGTTTATAGGCCCAAGACGTGACAGGGAAGTCTCTCTGTTTTGACTTTCTACCATTTATAATGAAATTTCAAAGCTTTTTACCTTATGCTGACGCGGATATCGCGATTTACTAATCTGAAAACCAGTTTTGTCGAGTTATCGCTTCTCAAATGTTTTAGTATTTATGATTGCTTACAACTAAATATTATTTCAGATCAATGAGTCGACTCCAAATTTTCAAACCACGTTTGTCTACTTATGCTTTCTATTTTGCATTCTTGCGTTGTGTTTGCCAAGAGCTCAAGCAGCAGCAATCACGGCAACGTATTTCGCGATACGGTTTCTGCTGTTACTTGGTGTTACACCAACTCTATATATACTGGGCATTTTGCAGCTAATCAACAAAATGTTTCACGTTGTCAGCTATATGGGAAATAATGGCACGTTTCATCGATGTAAACACGAGGTATGCATTTAGTCACTAGTGATGGTATTACCAAACAATCCCATTATCGGTTTATGTGCTTCGCTTATAGAGCTTTTTTGTTCTACTTGTCAGTTAGTTATTCCTTGTCATGTTGCAGTTAACAGAAAAATGTTTGCGTGTATTCTATTCACTTTGGCGGAGAACGGAAAACATAAAAACTTGCCATTCTGTATTGTTCGTTTTTAAGTACTAGGAATAACTTCAGACAAATGTCGATAGAATATTATTGACTATACTACTTAAAGGGTTTTCATGCACCGCATTTTGAGAATTTAAGGTGGACGGCATGCACTGCAATTGGTAGAATCTCGTGTTCAGTTTTGTTTGTTTTTAGATATTTAAAAATCAGGAGTTTATGATCTTGCTGCTATATCTACTGTTTTGCGCTTTGGGACTTGTGCATCCATTGTTTTATTCGGTGTTACTGTTGGATTTGGTTGCTCGCGAGGAAACTCTGCAAAACGTTATCAGTTCAGTGACTCGAAATTTGTGGTCAATCGCGTTGACCGCTGCGCTGGCGATGACAGAAGTGTATTTGTTTGCGATTTTTGGATATTTGCTTTTTGCTACTGATTATATTCAGGTTAGTTAAACATGCTATTTCTTTCCTTTTCCTGCGCCCTTAAGTTATGTGGTCAAAAACCTGCCCAGTCTGAATTAGGACTGAGCTATCGGCACAATGATAAGTATACTGCAACGAATAGAATGTATAAGTGCGTAACTATTTCATCAATTTATGTGAAGAAATTGAATCGTTTTATGGCTTGTATACCCACGTTTTCATACTTTTTACATGAAAATCAATGCGCTGTTTTTGATTGTTGTAAGTTGAAGATGAATAATTATGTGGTTTTAGGAACGTGATGCGCCTGCTGAAGGTGTGGTGACAGGAGGGGGACTGACGAGCATTTTGCCTGGATTTTTGGTAACCGCTTTTGGATGGCAAGCCCACGCGACAACACAAAATGTGACTGGTTACTGCATGGCAGACGGATGTCCAAACGATTTAACTAACGCAACCACATTGCTTGGTATGTGTATATTATATAATATTATGGAGTTAAATTAACGCTGAATATGTTGTACATTAGGGTGCGACATGATACTAAAAACTGACGGAGCCGGAGCCGGGTAATCTGGTAATCTAGTATCCGGCCAGAGCCGTAGTCGGAGCCGGATATTGAATTCAAACGTAATACTAGATTGCATTCAGACACCAGAACGTAGCTTACAATTTTTCCTTCCGTAGCTTAAGGTACCCAAAGTGTTTACGTGACAAAGTTTAACATCCGACACCGATGCGTTTTTAACACATTAACAACACCCTATTATACTATTCCATGTTTTTGTAGCGTTGCGCTCAGGTGCCATATTCGCTTGGCTTATATTCCTTTTAAGGGCATCTAGTTTTCTGTAGTCAGAGGTGGGTAAGATCTGAAATGGGAGTCACGGTCTCAGTCTCGGCAAGTCTCGGTATTTGGCAGGTCTCTGTTTCTTGAGTCTCGGTGGTTTGGAGCCGACTCTAGAAGTCGAGGATTCAGCAAATGCTGTTGGACTGTTGAAGTAAGTAATGCCTGATGAATAAAATTTCGCTTTGACTCTATGAATTACAGAAGTTAATATTGTGGAAGCAAGTAATGCCTGAAGAATAAAATTTCGGTATGAATCTATGAATTTTCATAGTTACGCAATAATTATTAGCAGATATTTTGAAAACACACAAAAGCTATGAAAAAAACACAAAAACTACGAAAAACATTAGAAATAATTTATTTTGAAAATTTTATTTTTTTCGGTGATGATGAAAATACTCGTCATCTATATCTCGTTATTGTAACCCAATAAAAATTGTGAACGTACACGGTCACATGCAAACACTTACATTACATGTGTGACGAAAAAATATCTAAAGGTAAGCCAACCTGTTAGATGGTACTAGGCCTAAATATGAATGATCGTATAAATTTTTTGAAGTTTTTAAAAATAATATCCGGCAAGTTTAAAAACCGAAGTCGTAACCGGAGCCGGATGTTTTTTGCCGGAACCGGAGCCGGATATCAGGTCACACCCTGGTACATAGTTATGGTGAATTTAGGGCATTAATTTTATTCACTTAATGAAATTTATAAACTCTTTATTTACCCAAATTATAAACGAAAAATCTATGGGTTTTTATTAAACAATAAATTTTAATAAAACTATTATCTCATATTTTACGCTGAGTTTGCTTATTGTGATAAAAGCACAGTTTTCTGCATAGCAAACATTAACTATGTCTTCATAGTCTCGTTATCCAAAACTAGATTTGGAAAAGCAAAAACAGCTGTATTATTTTGAAGATGCATTAAAAATTTGTTTCAGACCCAGACAACGATGGCAAACTAATGGTGTGCACTGATCTTTGGGGTTGTCTGATCGAAACTTTCAACTGCGGGTTGCGTTCTGGAGGCGGCATTGGCGATTGTTTACGGAAACGTTCTCCAGACGAACATTTTTACATTGGTCGTGTTTTGTTCGATATATCATTCTTTTTTATTGTGATCACGATTACACTTAATTTGATTTTTGGTGTAAGTTTCAAACAGCACACCAAGGGTGGTGCTATGCTTATACAGAGCATTCTGGTGACGTACCG
Organism: Enoplolaimus lenunculus; assembly: GCA_030248215.1. Classification (NCBI taxonomy): domain Eukaryota; kingdom Metazoa; phylum Nematoda; class Enoplea; order Enoplida; family Thoracostomopsidae; genus Enoplolaimus; species Enoplolaimus lenunculus. The sequence continues at coordinate 37,969 of JASANG010001040.1, read as the reverse complement.
CGTCGCAAATTGATAGAGCTGTGAAACACGTACTATTAAGTTTGTTTTCGATATAACTGGCATTGATTAAGGAGTGCAAAAAATTTAAAGTTAAAACGTAAGTTTTGGTAAAGTTTAAGCGGATATGTTGATTGGTTGCCTTACTGTTATTTTGCTTGCTAGTAATTGTGTAAGGATTATAAGTTGCAACAATTCAGATTGCATTTACTCAAGTTTTAAGTTTTATGTAGCGATTTGATTTAATGTTGCAGGTGATAATTGATACATTCGCAGATTTGAGAACAGAAAAACAGGAGAAAGAAGAGATACTTCGGAATTCGTGTTTTATTTGTGGCCTTAATCGCGGTGCCTTTGATAATAAATCAACTTCGTTTGAGGTATATATTTCACTGATATTCTTTGTTTTAAGTTCAGTAGTTTTACAACAGTTAAATTAATAGCTTCGTTATCTTTTTTATTTGGTATTGTATTGCTAAAGTTGCGGTTGATGAATGTTTGAATTATTAAAATGTTGCAGGATCATATTGCAAACGAACACTGCGTTTGGAATTATTTGAATTTTATGATACTGCTCCGAGTGAAAAGCCAAACAGAGTTTACGGGTCCAGAAAGCTACGTTCACCAGCTAATGCAGGTACGGTTTGAGCTATGTGGTGTGCTTATCGTGAACACGTGAACTGGTAAATTTTATGTTAGTTCCGATAAGTTACGTAGTTTTAGCTGTTATATAATCTAAGAAATGAGTAAAGTTATCTTTATGTTGGTTGCTTTAGAACTGTTGTGAACGAAACGCATAATATGAAATGGATTAATTTTTGAGTTACTGTTTAGCTAAATTTGAAATTAATTTTTGTATCTTTTTATTTGTTTTATTTATTTTATTTATTTTTTACTGTAACACGTCTTTTCTTATGACACATTTAGTATGCAGTATTTATTTCAGACTAGTTCACTCGATTGGTTTCCGAGAATGCGAGCTATGTCACTAGCATTGGATGGCGCCGCAGATGGCTCTGAACAAATGGATATCCGATCTCTACATGGTTTATTACGTCAAACATTAGATCAGGTAGACTACTATGTACTACATCGTAAATTTTACTACAGTTTTTGGACGCGATTTTAATGATGCTATCGAGGCAAACAAGCAAAATTTACCTAAAAAGTAAACAGTGCTAAATTGACCATTTTTGTACTGCCTTATTAATGTACAAACATAGATTAACATTTTAGTTTAGGCTTGTGCTACTTTTTTAGTATTGAATGTTTCTGCATGAAAAATGCTGCTGCCAAAAAATTTTTTTGCTAAGAATTAATAGGGTGTCCGCAAAAAATTATACTGGACGGGCTCCAAGACAAGAAGTGTTAGCGGCACGTATGTGCATTAAACACGATAGATTTTACAATTCTTTCATTTGAAAATGTTTAGGATCAGATCCCGTCAAAATAACAGTTTGAATATATTTAACGCAATATATAAAATCTGTGCAAATTGTGAAACATTCGATCAGGCCAGATGCCCAAAAACTGTTCGGATCGCCCTGAACAACTGCGTTTTCTACCCTCTGTTATGCATTGCTCTGCCATTCTCGTTGCGGGTACTGGGTTTTTTCGAATTTGTGAATTAATTACTATTTTCGTGGCGAAGCAGCTTTAGTTATTACAAATACAACGCTGTCTCCTGCGTACTGGTAGCAAAAAGGGTATCTAGCTTGGTTGTTTTAAATAGAAGTTAGAAACTTCAATTCCTTTCTTTTTTCTTGCTCTAGGTCGGCACATTGTCAAATCAGCTGAACTCGCTGCGCAAACAAATGAATCAACAACAAAATCGACGTCATCGCAACGAAATTATACACAACACTTCGTACGGACGGATTGCAGGAGCTTCTAATGGTTCTTAAACCGTGTACGAGATAATGGGAGTAGTCAGGATTTTGGTTTGGACAGGGCCACACGCCCTTTGGTGCGATATATATATAATATATATATATATATATATATATATATATATTATTTTACCGTATGTAGTTTGACAATATTTTTCATTTAGTTTTTCGTCGGGTTATATGCTCAGTTTGTCAGTCTTGTTAAACTTGTGCCTTAGTTGTGTAATTCTTAGGTTATGTATCATTAATGTTTTTGGATAACAGATTAGACGAATTGTTGTGTCAAATAATTGGTTCGCTGATAAACATGATAAAATTAAAGTTGAGAGTAGCTTTTAAAGCGACATCAAAGTTTCAGTTTAAAACTTGCAATTTTAAAACAACACTTTGAAGGATCATAGGAAATGAATTTAGTAAGTTTAACACTAGTAATCAGTACTCATATTGTTGTAATTATTTAAGGCTTAGTTCCGGATTTATTGTGAAAAACGTTTAATAAAGCTTAAAAAGAACATTCTTCAGTTGTTTGCTGGCATGGTGTCGCAAAAAGCCACTTGCATTCAAACTGTTTTAATTTAACTCGCATACAGTAATGTTTGTATTGATGCAGGTGTTACTGTTTCTTTCTGATGTATCCCATTGCTCTTGTTTTTTTGATCATTGGGCTGCTGTTTGTACCTTCTATTATTTATATTTCATTTTTTGGTTTACCTGTATATAGGTGATAACACTTTGTCCGAAGTCTTCGGCGTATCTTCATCAGAATACAACCGGTGGTGAAAAAATCGGCCCCGGAGCCCAAGGTCGACAAACTTTCCAGTGACTAAACCGGAGGGTACGCCGAAGGTAAAATCAATCATGTGGGTATAGTCGTATAAAATCTCTACAGTTTAACAATAAGCTAAATTTCGACAATTGACAATACAAATTACCCAAAATTTTTGAGCGAACACAATCAACTGTTAAAAAATTACCAAAAGTTCACAACCGACCTGCGGTTGTACCCCCTGATATTCGTTAAAACTAAGGTTAACATGGACCGTAATGTAGTGCTGAAATTAGTTAAGTAAGCATCCCAATAAATAAGAGTCTGTATCCCAAAAGTCCATTAGTGGATAGAGTCAATATGTTATAATTAGAGTCCATAACTAAGATGAAGCAGAATGGCCAAGACTGCTCAAACATGTAACGGACACTCAGGCAATCCGCATAAACTTTATTAAATCGAGAAATAAATTTACAGGCATGGCAACAAACAAACATGCTTCGAAGCAAGTTAGTCTACCCAAGAGAAAATATAAAAGAAGGGTGTTGGGTCCAACTAACATGGTGTGAACTTACTTACTATACGTTCAAATGGGAACTGGGAATAGTTAATATGCTAAACCAACTATGTTAGTTCGTAGCCAGTTATCCGTTTAATTCTGAAAGTTTATAAACAATTAATTCAGATTCCTCCCGCCCAAAACATTTAGTACTACAAGCAAATTGCTTTTTAACCCTAATAATTATTGAAATAACATAAAAAGTCCAAATTTAGGTTTAAGTGAATTATTTAATATGCTATTTAGATTCTAGCTAAGTTTTCATTTATCTTAAGGCTATATCGCACCAAAAGGCAAAAACGTTTAGTACTGAAATTAGATTGCTTGTAACTCTAATAATTGGTAAAATAATATAAAAGGTCTTAAAAAATCATGCAAATTAAGCTAGTAAACGGCGTGGAATTCTAAAACCTCACCGAGCCGACGAAACTTTTTTGCTTAATTTGCAAGTTTCGGTTGGCGTTCTGAAAAATGTTAAAAAAATTCGCGCTGCGCATATTAACTGAGCACCGTTTATGGTTGCGTTTTTAGCGTGTAAGCAATTGGTTTCCAAACTTATCCCTGTGGAAAAAGTGGGCTGACTGCAGGGTCTTTTCGGTTAATCCCCTGCCGGCGTTTGCTCTAAATTGGTTTGATTTTGAGAATTGTTACATTTTTGAGCTTGTCACAACTTTCCGTGGATGAATTTTTAAAAATTTGATTTTTTAAGATTTCATAAGACCCAAAAAAAATTTTAAAAAAAGTTGGACAAATTAGATAAAGCTGAGTCCAATTATGTTAAATTTTCCACAGTCAAACCTCTGGTTAACGAGTTATAGTCAAATAAACTGATTTGGCGCCATCAAAAATCGTTGGCAGCGTGCAATAACCAGGGCAGAATGTTATGAGAAGCTCAAACATGCGAAAATTTTCAAAATTCAGCCATCTTTAGGCAAACGCAGGCTGGGGTGATAACCAAAAAGAATCGAGAAAATTGGACATGCGCCCCCCCTTAGGATTTTCAAATCACCGCCCCTGTTTTGATCATTAAGAATCCGTAACCCAGTAACAGGGGGTACTCTCTGAACAGGCAGAATAAATGTCGGTAACCCTTATCTTTGGGTACAGCCAATTTTGTTTAATATGCGGCTTCGGCAAAAATTGCTGATCTCCTACTCTGGCTCTGGTTTTTTCTCCTCCGACTGTACACTAGAATAACATGAACAATGTTCGGAAGAGAATTGTGGTATTAAACCTATCTACAACATAGGTTCACAATAAAAGGGAAACTTTTACAACTAAGGTACATTTTCATACAGAAGTTCTTAGTTTGTTTGATAATTGGGCTGTTGCTCTATATTTACCAGGTTGCAACCGTAAATAAAAAATACCGGAGCCGAAAAAACCAGAGCCGGAGGTCAACAAAATTTGCATCTAATCTGTGAATTGTCATAACTCTTTTGGTTGAACGCTTATATTTCGCGAAATCTCGGCAATTTCTAATTGTGCCAAAAGTTAAAACGACTTCAAAACGAACATTGTCGGAACCGTCGGCAGAAACTCTAGCGGAGTCGAAGGTCGATTTTCTGCCGGAACCGGAGGCAGACTTCCGGTCGTACCCTGAATTTATGCTATATATATATGCACTAAAGTTTCAGTTTCTATCTCTGGTCATTTTTATATATTATTCTTTTTGGGTCGCGTATTGTGAATTTTGTAATAAATTATTGTAGCATTGTGCTTTGAGTGAAATAGTGAAATTAATTTTGACTTCTACTTCAAGTAACAGCTCACAGTTTTTCTTTGAGATTACACAACGTATATATCACACAATTTTTTATTACAGATATGCTGCAATATATTGTTTGGAATGAAATCAGAATTATGAGATATATCTAAAATCTTAAAAATTTCGGGGCATCCGCCACTTTTTCTTTAAAATTATAGGAAGCCGGATGAAGTTGCACGGCGCAATTCTGTTGGCACAAAAATATAACATCTATTAAAAACGTCTATTTCCGTGAATAATTTTGTGCACTATCCGTTGCGGTTACAACCAGGTTGCTTCTATGATTAGTATATACAAATAACAGGAAATTGCTTATTGGCGCTGGGAAATCGAACAACTCGTTTCATTTCCTAACTTAGTGGACTAACACAACCAATGTACTGTAGTGACCCGAATAAGAGGGCGTGGTAGTAAGAGGGGTCTTCAACAGCAGGGACTGATCAGAGAGCGGGGACAACAGCATTAGCTGAGACAGCGGAACAGCCGGAACAGTGGGACAGCCGGGACAATGGGACAGCCAGGACAGTGGGATAACGGGGCTAAACTTAAACCTAAGCCGTAAAATATAACCTAACCAAAGCGTAAGCCTATGCCTAGGACAAGCTTAAGCCTACGATCTATATCTTAGCTAAAGGTTTGAATTCTGAACCTAAGCCAACGCCAAAACCTAGGCTTAAGCGTATATAAATACACTGTAAAAAATGGGGAGTCAAATTGACTCTCGGAAACAGGCTTTTCCTGACTACACAAACTGAGTCAAATTTGACTCCGCCAGAGTCAAATTCGATTCACTGTTGACTCTGGCGGAGTCAAATTTGACTCAGTTTGTGTAGTCAGGAAAAGCCTGTTTCCAAGACAGTAAATTTGACTCCCCATTTTTTACAGTGTAAGCATAAGTGCTAGCCTAAACCTAAGCCTAAGCCATGACCTAAGCCTAAGCCTTAGCCTAAACCTATCTCTAAGCCTAATATCCGAAGTCGTAAGAATAGCCTAAGCCTTAAACTTCAAACACATTAAAGCAGCCTGTTTGTTGACCCGGTATATCTTACGCTCCGCCGACCTTCGTTACTGATATATATCTGGTACTGCAAGTATCCGTTGAAATAAACGTTTATTTGCTTGTGTCAATAGCTTGAGCGATAATTAGAAAGTTATACTTAGGAATGTACTTACAAAATTTTAGTACGCTTTAAAGTTCCGAACTCAGATTATTTGGCCTGGAGCCATTTATGCGATATAATTAGGGTAATTGACATTTATGGACTCTAATTAGGGTTTAGGGACTCTATCCGCTTACAGACTCTCATTAGGGATCCGGACCCCTATTGATTCGGATCCAAAATGGGACCCCACTCTTATTACCCCTTCTTATTCGGGTCAATACAGTAATATCATAACGCTATCATAGTTTTCGTTAAGTTGCTTCTAAAACGTTATACGGATTGAAAGAATGTAAATATACAGAAGCTATCAACTTGATTCCAAAAATATAACTATTCCTTATTATCTATTTTATCAGCATTTTGGATAAAACAAAAAATAGGACTGTTCCTATGCACTGCTGACAGTTAGTTAGTCTATATTGTGAAGTTTCGGCACTAATAACACTTTTCTTCACAAGTTTAAGCCTAAGCTTATGTCTAGACCCAAGTCCAAGTTAAGTTATGTATATATCCTGAAATTGGAGAATTTAGCAAACAGCGAGGGAAGCATACAAAGTATGCACAAATCACAGTGACTGACATCTTTTACATGCGCGCCCAAATTGCAGGAAATATAAGTAGTTTTTTCATTAGGTTTAACATTAAATTTATATATATTTTGCGGAAACAAACTACATTTTCACTTTTAAAAATGTGTTTCATTCCAAAAAAATCGCTGCAATGATAACTATTAAACGCGAGCACTTTGTTTCATTCTATTGTTTAATTTGCGATGTTATTATTTCAAGATTGCGTGCGACACATCGTTTTTATTACTGTTATTTATTAATTTATTTTCTTCCCTGATAATATATCTTGTATTCACTGTTACTATTTATCAGAATTTTGTTTCGGAAATACCTGACAAACAATAGACAGGTATTTTTGACGGGTCAAATAAAAAACTGCCGCATTTACAGCACATGGAAAGATTCAGGTTGCCGGTGTAATATTTCAATATCAAAATAAACGCTCATACACTTCAAATGCATTGTGGCACTGCTTGGCTAATCAGTAGTCTAAACATGAAATGACTTCAATTGAATAATAAGTGAATACTATATTAATAACACTTACAAAATATTTGTGCGCCTAAAGTCTAAAAATTTTTACGCGGATAAACACTATTTAATTCACAGTTGGTTTTTTCCAGACAAATTGAATCGACCGGAAAAACGGGTTTTTCGTTTTTCTGGAACAAGAAAAATTGAAAAATATGTCGTCGGGCTTATGTTACACATTATAAAATTGTCCAATTAAAAAATGGCTACTGTCAACTGGCTGCATATAAACTTGAAGTTTCAACTAGGCAAAAAGTCCGATAACACAATTTGCAGTTTCATTGTTGCATAAATTTACTGAAAACAGGTTGAAAAGCTACGTTACACAGCATGGGAATGTTGTTGTAAACAAAAAGAACAAAATTAATACAACATGGAATACATACAGATTATAACTAACATTTTAAGATCAAATAGCCTTGAGTAATATGAGGCTAAGTGGAGGCAACAGAAACGACATCTGCTTTAAGTTCCTTACAAAAATAAAAAAAACCGAAAAAACCTGATTTAACTTCCAACACCCACGACACATAGTATTAACTAAACCAAGGTACTGTCGCGTGGATACTAGCGTATGCCATCCAACACTGGTTTTAAAAAAGGAAAATTTTACGGTACAATTTTTCTTTAATTTATTAAACTATCCAATATATGCAGGTGTCACATGTGCATTCCCCCGTCCATTTCCTCCCGGAAAAATCCACCTAGGTGCAATTTTCCCCCCGGAAAAATCCACCTAGGTGCAATTTTCCCCCGGAAAAATCCATCTAGGTGCAATTTTCCCCCCTGAAAAATCCACCTAGGTGCAATTTTCCCCCCTGAAAAATCCACCTAGGTGCATTTTCCCCCCGGAATAATCTAACTTGATATATACGAGGTAAATGCACTTGGGAATATTAGCATTAAATTTTTTTACTTAACTATCTCTTTTCCGTTTTAGTTTCCGTTATTTTGATCACTATCCGTTTCCTTCATTTTCATGGCCAATGTTATCCTAAAGGCCGTCCCATTTTCCGGGACAGAAATGTACCAGGTGTACATACAACAAATATAATTGGGACAGCGGGACAGTTGGGACAGAGGAGACAGTTGGGACAGATGGGAAAGTTTGGACAGATGGGACAGTTGGGACAGATGAGACGAATGGACAGATGGAACAGCTTGGACGGATGGGACAGTTGGGACAGATGAGACAGATGGACAGATGGAACAGCTGTGACAGATGGGACAGTGGGGACAAATGGGACTGTTGATATATATCTGCCTGTGCATATGTAAACGGGAGCGCATAAGTGTGCACTCCGGGTATATTTCTGTCCCGGGAAATTAGGACTGCCTTTATAGTAACATGGGCCATTTTCACTATCCGTTTACAGCCTGCTATCTGTAGATAATTACCTCTTTTAGGCAAGTTCTTCAGAAATCACTTGAGAAAATTCAAGGTTTATGTCCCAGAAAACGAAAGAGTAGCGATTCTTCATCAGTTTCATGATGATCGGGCTCATCTTGGTAGGTACAGAACTTATCAAGTTTTACAGGAAACGCATTTTTGGGACAGGATGCAAGACAGTATTCGTGATTATGTGCGATCCTGCGAGACTTGTCAGAAGATGAACCCGGGTAAATGTCTCTTTAAGCAACTATTACGGTGACAATATTCAAACATATTTGGACGACTCGGGTATTAATGATAATAGAATTTGGGCTACAGACTGCGAAATTTTAGCAACAGCTCATTTGCTTTCCACTGAGATTAAAATTTTCTCCAGCGTTGGATATGCCGAAAACAAGAAAAGATGGCTATCATTCAACCCCACTCTAATTGGGGGACAAACAAAACCGACAAATTTATTTACCTAGATCACTGGAATGAAGACCGCATGAAAAAGAACAATATATAAAAGCATGTAAATATATCATGTATTCATTATGTACATCATATACATGCGTTATAATATAGTACACTCGCATTAAGTGTAATCCTTGGTTGGCGAAATGGACGTCGATGGAATTCTTCGGGGCGCAAAATACACCTAGTTGGATTTTTTCCTCTGAAAAAATGCATCTAGGTCGGTTTTTTCCACGGGAAAATACACCTAGGTGGATTTTTCTGTGGAAAAAATGCAACTACATGAAATTTTCCGGGGGGAAATTGCACCTAGATGGATTTTTCCGGGGGGGGGAATGGACGGGGGGAAAATGCACCTGTGACACAGGAAACAGACAGTAATCAAAACAACGAAAATGATAAACAGATTGATTTTTCACATTAAAATATTAACAATCAGTATGAAAATGACAATATACACAGCATTTTAAAGCGGAAATCAATTCGAAAAAAATGACTCCAATTTTTGCCGGAACTGGTATTGGATACACCATGATGCATACTTCTGAGATAAGCACAATCAAAGATGAAATGGACCGTCTTCTAATTACTTCCCTCTTATTCGAGTCACCACAGTAGAGCGTGTTCCCTTTCAGAGTGGTTTTATTAATAATGGCGGTAAACGCTAAAAAGATGGTTTATATATATTTTGTTTCCAATTAAACAAATATCGGATCATAATAACGAGCAACGTATAATGCGGTTTAAAGGCTTGTCACGGTTTGTATTATCTCGTCCGTTACAAAGAGAACTTCTTACAGTTATTGTTTTTGTGCCGTTTACATTTTTCATCACCAATACAATCTTAGAAAAGTATGGACAAACATACCATTTATTACGCAGATTGTGGACTCAAAGAATTTTCTCAAATTCACCAAAAAACATCAATTGGGAACCATGGACCGCATTTGAACATCCGCTATGCGAGCTGCCGTATTTAACACCATTCGATCCCAGCATCGAAAAATATTCAAACCATCTGCCGGCAAATTTCAGCTGCACCTACACCGAGCCAGAAATATCGTGGGTGGACCAAAACAGCTATTTGCATATTGATCGAAAGCGGTATTTGCTCGATTTACCCTCGTACAAACGGTTGTACGCACGAGCTCAAGATATTCGTTGCGCTTATCGTTATATTGGTGGCGGCCTCGGTTTAAATCGAACCCAAGTAACATTTGAAGGTCACGGATGGACCGAAATTCATTCAACTCCAATTTACCTGACTCAAGATCAATTTGTGGTTCGATGCGTTAATGCGACACTTGCTCAAAACGTTGATTCAACAAAGGACGTTAGCTTTGACATCAATGGAAAAGATAAATCTAAAAAATCATTAATATATGATACAGTTCACCAGAATATCGCAACCAATCACAAAACAATGAGTTTACTAACAAATAGCTCACAGACGCATCCAAGTTTAATAATGATTGTCTTAGACAGCGTATCGCTAAACCAGTTTAGACGTCATATGCCAGCAACACAGGGTTATCTTGATAAGCTGCAAGCTATTTTTCTTGAAGGTTACATGAAAGTTGGCGATAACAGCATGCCGAATATGATACCTATTCTCAGCGGACTTCAAATCCATGACCTGTCACCTGAACTTAGCAGTGATTTTGTGGAGCAAAAACAAGGCAAACAAATCCAAGCAGACGATATTCCGTGGCTGTGGAAACGATTTAACGGTAATGTTCTCGATGTTGCATGTTGACAACCAGTTTCGCTAATATAGAAGTCCATTTTAGAAACCATCTGGATTACGAATCGTCATTTAATGAAGATATCAACCAAATTTACGATGACACATTTCTCCAATCTTGTCTAATGCTCAATGTGGATTCGCTCCCACATATTGGTTTGGTTTCTAATACAACTATTAAAACAAACCGAGTATTAATTTTACTGATTGCTTGTAAACGATGTACATAATTAAATACAGAAAACACTATATCAGCCTTAGTCACCGCTTTACTATAGTCTATTGCAAGTTTTGCTCTAAATTTCAAACCTGCAAAATCCATTCAATTTTTGCAATATTTACATATACAGGATAGCGGTCATGTGCAGTTGAATAAAATTTAAACGCGGAAACACCCTATTAAGCTATGCTATTGTGAACCTGGCAGACGTCCACAATAGTAGTAACTAACTCAACAGCACGTGACAATTTTATAAGTAATTTTAAGTCGCCGTGTATTTGTTTCAGATGCACTGTGTGCAACTTACTACGACGACGATATCAAACATTACGGCCGCGGACTGTTTCACTATCCGTTCTCTGTGATTCGAGGTTTTTCCCGGGCGCCACCAACGCAACATTATTTTCGTCCGCATTGGGTATACCTTCGGCAACAAACCGGTCAACGATACGGTAGAAACTTAGACAATCATTGCTACAAAAATAAGCTTATTTTTGAACGGCAGCTGAACACATTGCGTCAATTTCATGACGTCTACAAAAACAAATGTCGCTTTTCGTTCACATTTATCACCGATTTGAGTCACGACCAAACTGAAGAGATTGAATTAGCGGACCAGAAACTTGCCGAAACACTTCAGTATTTTACTGATTCAGGAATATTAAATAATACCAGCGTGTTATTGCTGGGTGATCATGGGCAACGGGTGTCCGGAATACGATACTCATACATTGGTAAGCTAGAAGCACGCATGCCACTTGCTGCAGTTATACTTTCGAATGCGTTCAAAACAAAATATCCGGACAATGTTCAACGTATAGCACGAAATCGGCATCGTTTAGTGAGTAATTTTGATATTTATGCAACTCTAGACGAAATTTTTGGTCCTAAATATTCCGCGTATTTTTCAACAAGCCAAAGATCTACTTCAAGCTTAAACAAAGTTACATCAAGCAAAAAAAATACTATCGAAAAATTAAAATTCAACAGTTACGCCAGCTTAAAATATCAATCAAATAATGGACAAAGTTTGCTCACAGAAATTGCACTAAATCGCACTTGTACGCAAGCGCGAATCCCGCCCCAATTTTGCACTTGCCTGGTGTTAAACCGCAGCCTATCGGCCAACCTTACCTCGAATCAACTCAACTCCATAAAGCAACTATTTGACGCAAAATTACGAACTTACTGGAACGCATTAAAGTTGCAAAATTGTGGCAATTACAATTCGCTAACTTTGCGAGACAATGTTTTATTTAAACGTCAGGTGAATAATTTAATTCTGTGTGATAGACGCAGTTATAATTCATCTACAAACACGCTCCAATCATCTGGTTATTCCAACGATATATTTGGACTGGCTCAACGAAGCGGATGCGGTAGTGAAAACATTCCTCGGAAACAAGCCAGGATTGTGTTTTATGACGTGTCAGCGTTTATTTCGGCATGTCCAGTTACTGTACGGACTTTGGTCCAGCACGATATTTTATTCGATTCTTTTTCAATCAATGGACCGTTTAGAGTACACCAGCATAACTGGAATACGGCTTGATCTTTTTAAACGTTATTTCAAAAGAAACGCTTTGTTTCAGTTTTCAGACAGGAAAAGATTACTTTAGAAACCCGAATGGTTTTATCGATTGAATTCATGGCTTAAGCCTCAGCGCCGGATTAAATGGGCCCCCGGGCCCCCGGGCCTCCCACCAAATGGGACCTCACACCAGCCAAAAACCACGATGTGGATTCAATTCATAGGAAGCCAGCAAAAATTTTCGCGGACCACGAAGTTATACAAGCTGTGAAACATTCCATTGGGAAGCCCTCTCGGACCTGTTTGGGGAGGCCGACTATTCGCACTCTAACGCTGGTTGTACCGCTACGGGATTTTTAAGAAGTACTGGTTGCGTTGTTCAGCAGGGTTATATAAAAGGATGTACAAAATAATTTCCAAATGTTGAGAAAGTTCTTCAGCTTTATCTAATTTTCTGGTTTGTACTCAATATTTTTATTGCAGGTTACAAATCTCAGGATGATGTCGAACTTGAAATATTAATACCAACGTTTAAAGTTATGCCGCTGGCACTACGTTGATATTCTGAAACAAATTATAGATATATTTGAAATTCGCAACATGCAAGATTCGGATTCAGATCATACAAATTAGCAATGGATTCGGATTCGGGTTCGAATTCGGTAGAAGCGTGGATTCGGTGCCACCTTAAGAGTGTGTTCAAAGAAATTTTTGGAAAATAGCGTGGTCGAAAAAGTAAGAAAAAGAAAAGCGGGGTCCCGAACCGTCCATTTTCCGATTTCAGAAAATATCCAGATTCGGTGGAATCGTAAGTGACTTCTCTAAGTGTAAATCAAAAAAGTCGCCGGGCCGAAATTTTGTTTCGTACTTTTGGTACAATTTGTTTCATTAAAATGTATCACTTTAAGCTCTGATGCATAAAATAATTATGGTTAAATAGGGCATGCTAGTCGGATGGGCCCCGGGCCTCCTAGTCATACGGGCCCCAAACCTTCCGGTCATATCGGCCCCGGGCCTACCACCACCTTAATCCGGCCCTGTTACGCCTGACATCATGCGGGGTTCACGTTATAACTGGGGCGTCCCAAAACACGTTTTGTCCCATGTTGATTCTACGCCAACATAAAATTTTGTCATCTGAATAGCTGTTTGTAGACAAAATGTTAATATCACACATATTGGCTTACGAATTCCGCATCTCCAGGAATCATCGTATACAAACATCCATATGTCACATGATACGGCGGAACATTTAAGGGAATATCATATGATATTCTGAAATTCAACCGAAAATCACGCGATATTATGCAGGACAATGTAAATTAGGCGCACGAATAATGTAACAAAAAGCCAGATAATTTAGCTGTAAGTGATTTCGAATACTAAATTAGCTTCTATTTTTATGTTTCTGGTGAAAGTTCTGCCTAAATATATTCCTAAGTACAAATAATTCAAGCTTAAAATTTTAGTATCATATGATATTCTACAGGACATTCAGGGCTGTTTATAGTGACGAACAATATTTTGAATATCATATGATATTGCAGTACAAATAGTGGACGTCACATTTCGATAGCAGACAATTCAATATTTTTTAATTTGACAGCGGAGTTACGTGTAGACAAAATGTTGCCCGCTATTCCAGTTATAACATGAACCCCCCACGTAGTGAACCGAACAAGAGGGGGGACTAATATTTATTTGTCCCCTCCAGAGGGTGCCCCCTGTTATTGATTACGGACTATTATTTGTTATCTTTCATTTCGTTATTGATATACATCCGGTATTGCAACTATCCGTTGAATTGAACGTTTGATTTGTCTTGTATCAAAACCTTGAGAGATAATGCAAGGTTATACTTAGGAATGTACTTTCAAAACCTGCTTTAAATTTTCGAGCTATTTGTGAAAAATAGATTTAAAGCTTCAGAGAAACAAAAGTGCAAAAGAAACGATGTCTGTTTTCATCCAGTTGAACGAATTTTTTCGCGGCCCCACGCAAATCAGGTCTATCGACAGGGCCGGAGCAGCCACCTCACACCCTTATTTGGGGCCCCAACCGCTAAAAAGACTCCATCCGAACCGGTTGAAACAAAAACCGCCAATGTTTTAAAATGCGTCTGTCTTCTCTCTCGCTTTGCTCGCGAGTTTGGGGCAAACGCCCACCCCTGTCTGTTCCGGCACTGTTTATCGGTTCTCTTGTTGTGAATGATAAACGGCGAACAAGAAAAGTCTTGTGAGGAATAAAAACTTAGACAGCTTGCACTGTAAACTCCAGTGAATTGATTTTAACAGAGGATGAGTTGAATCCACTCAGAAGCCTAAGCTGTAAATTAGATGTTTCAAAACTAACTCATTCTGAGTTAAGTATAATCAACTCAGACGGAATTAACGGAGTTCACAGCGAGTTGATGTTTACGGTTATTAACTACGAAATTCCCAGAAATAAACTAATTCGCTCTCTGAGTTGAATAATCAACTCATCAGGATTTACAGTGTATTTCTTGATTTTTGCTTCATATATAATGAAGGGACCTGTCGCGTTTAGTGTCTAAACCTATCCGGCCCATGTTGCCCACACCGCACTTCCATCTCTAAGATTTGATTAGCATTTTAAACCGTGACTAGATGTACAAAGAAAAATAGCCTGAAGTATACTAAATACAGCACTACTATGATTTCTCGAGCAAAGCCAGCGTGATTATAGACGCCGTTTCAGCATCTTAATAGACGTTCCACGCAAATTTTAAGGATGTACTGTTCTAGGAGCAGCACAAAGTTTAACCAGCCGAAAAAGTCGCCTTCGTCAGATCTGTTAGTCAGAAAAGTGGGGGCAAGACTATGGAATTCGGAAAACGTTTCGTTTGGGGATACTGTTCTGGTTTGCCAATGTGATGAACACATCGGAAACAATTTTTACCAAATGAATTAAAAAAATTAAAGTTTCATTAGATTGAATGAAAACCACATTGTAGTCACTAAGAAGTGAATCCATCCAGCCTTAAAAATATTTATCGAAGCGAAGAGAAGTTTTTTGACTGACACTCTTTAATCCCTTCTTCGATTATAACTTGCGATTAATTGTCTGTCTGATGGAATGGTTACGAGAAGCACAAATATGCGAAAATTTTCAAACCCTATTTATGGGTGTATGCGTGTTGGGGTGTATAAAACTGAAAATACCCCTATTTCCAAATCTGCAGTTCACAAAAATAGCAATGTAGTTGTTACGATAACCATCGCAGTCCGTTTTGTTTTAAACCCTAGAATTAAAGCAAACATATATAGACAGACAGTTACACAATAAATCTCCTTTGATCTGTGTAACAACCCCGATTCTCTTTATATTACAGCGGGAAAAATAACTGATTAGATGCCCGGGTGCCATTCACTTGACCCTGGGGCCAATCAGTTGATAAGGAGAGCCCCATTGGTTGCCCATCAAAGTCATATTATTTTTGCGAGCATGCAAGCGTATAAAAATACAATGTATTTGAAGTTCGAATCTTTTCGGATTTTACAACAACAAAATCTTTGCCACGACTATGCAAGAAGACGAGTAATAAAAATTACTCTCCTGCACTAGTGTTTTATTGCAGTCCCGCAGCCGATACAAAACGGAACACCACTAAAAGTAACATATGCCTTTGTTCTTATAGCAGTTGGGGCATGTTTACTTTAGACAAAACTCAGTCCCACGTTCCTATATTTTTGCTTACGCTTAGGTTTAGGCTCAGAAATATCCTTAATCTACAGTTACAACCCTCAAAGTAAACATTATCCAAAGTCAGTACTATAATTGGAACTAACTTAGAACCGATTTGGTCTGCTTTATACGATTGGCTGTACCACACTAAATGTAACAAAGGATATTTGCATTTTTTTGCTATGGTATAACAGAATTTTGAATCGATAATTTCAACTTGTACCCATTATATTCTATTGTTAGAATACAACATGTTTTCCTTGTAATTTGCGGACTTTTTTTAAAATTGAAATCCGAATTTTTGTTTGCTTGTTTGTTTTGTTGACTGAAAAGCACGCGACTGACGGATTATCTAATTACACAGTTTTATACAGACATGCCTTTCCAGTTTTGCGTAGAGGCCGATAAAGTTGCCAAGTAATTGATATACACAACTTTAAGACTTTATTTTCAAATATACTTGCGCCTGTCTCGGTATTTTTACAGTTCCTAAGCCCAATAGTGGAAAAGTCACACCATAGTTTCAGTAACTATAAACTAGTATTAAGTATCTTTGTACACCCAATTCGCTCATTCAGGAAAGTACAAAACTAATTCAAAAGCTTTACTTCTAACATTGTTAGTGAAAATACACCTCCGACATTTGTATCAAGTATGTGATGTGTAACTACTAAATGTCCGTATCTACAGGTGCTAGGATTTTATAGTTAATTGAAGTTTGAGTTCTTTAGCAGGTTCGTAACTAGCTGTATATGCAGGGGAAAGCTTTAAATCCTCAAAAACGACATGATAGAATTTTACATGATTTATAAAGCGAGGTTTAAACTATTTTGATGAAACAATATATTATTTATGGGCATCAATTCGTTCAGCTCTTCGTTAAATACGTCTTCGATACCAAGTTTGTTAGACGCAGTTTCACGATTCAGTTTTCTGATTTTTACTTTTAGGAGCAACCAAAACACGGAAACAACCTACAAAGTTGCAGTTCAAGTCCCTTCGCGATACGAATGCTCGTTTATTAAGCGTTCCGCATTTCGATCCCATCACCTGCTAGACGCCGTTTACGAAGATCGTCGAAGCTCTGACAACGAATTACAGCTCGTTCCTAAAATTTCTACTGAAGTACTGGGAAGTTTGGCTGCGAAGCCAGTCGAACAAGCTGATACTGCGCAGAAATTGGCTAAAGATATGCAGGCGAGTGGTTCTAAAGCGAATATGTACACGATTACAAGCATGGAGATGCAAACTTTCATACTTTACAATGTTATTTAGCTTTGTACAAGCATTTAATTTTCAATCCTGAAATGCAATTCATTTCACTTGTGATTTCAAAATTAGTCCATTGTGTAAATAATAATAAGTGCAATTTCTTGCAAAATAGATTTAGTACAATGAATAAAAATTTACCATTCTATTAAAGCTTGTCTATTTGTACACATTCTGTGACACGCTCTGTCACTTTCGTGCGATGTGTTCTGTTTCTAAACATCACGACAGGGATAAAAAACCATCTAACACTTAGGCGTTTTTGGTGTTTTTATCACTTTGTACGCGTTTTGTAACCGAATGGCGTTTGTAGAACTTCTCACTGTAAAACAAACAACCTGGCAGCCAACTGAAAAGAGCGACACCTTTTTCAATCGGTACACTTTCGGATTTAATAAACAATACTGACAGTTCAATACAAGTACCACTGTACTCACAGGATCTAAACTTTATTGATAAACAATCATATATTAACCGGCTAAATATTTGACAAACTCAGCAAAACCATTCACAAAACATTTGCATATCTTCCATTGCTAATTTACTAACCTTTGTAGTGTTACCGAGACCAAGGTTATTCTAAGTTGTTTACCGCAACTGAAAGCTTTTTCATTTTTTGAAAAGTGGAATATTTTTGCATCCTGTTTAATCTAACAACATTTTGAAACTGACCTTAAATCTCAAACAAAAAAAATTCGCATTCAAATTCTAAGCACCATATGAATTCCAAAATTTCTTGTTTACCTACTTAATTATTATACACACACCTTTAAATATATTTAAAGCAAGTCAGATTGAAACATATTGCCATAATGTTTTAATTAATCGATTACAGGTACAGTAAATTAACACTTAGTTACACAGGGATACAAACGCCAGCACTACAAGGACAAGGGACAAATAACCAATGTTACATTTTACGTGCGAAATGCATCTGTAAATCAAAAACTGAGCGAACAGCCATCTAAACACGACCTCACTGAGGCGAGGACACGAATAATAATAATAATAATAATAATAATAATATTTATGTACTATTTACCTATTTATTTATATATCGTCCCTGATATAAGTGTTTCACAACCCGTTGGTTACGTTTTAATTTGCCGTTAATACCGGCATCAGCTCGCATAATGCTTCGACATGTAAACACGTTAGTGTATTGATAACAATTGCGGTTATTGATCACGCGCTAGATTAGCTTCAATACTAAACAGCAACTAGTTTTGTCAAAAATATTCCACTTGATTTATGCTGCAAAATGGTACCATACTGTTTCTGTACGACCACTTTGGTTTGACGCAATGTGTTCTTTTTTATTTTATTACATTTTCTTTTTTGATATATGTATTTATTTTTCTTTCATTTTGTATTTTGTTTCCCGTTATTTAGGACATTGCGATGCCTGCGGAAATAAAATCACCACCACCTGAACAATACAAAGGAACGTTTGGCGGTGGCAAACAGGTCGAGTTGTTTGATGAAACACGGCAAAAAGTCACATCTCGTAGCCGGTCGAGATCAGCGATATCGTCACGAGAATTGGCATCACAAGCCAGACGTCGCATTGCAAATGCATCAATACGCAGTCGAAAACGTAGAAAGTAAACTTAAGTTTTTGATTTCGGTGTGTAATTAATAAAAACAGCGCTCTGGTACACTTTTCTTTCGACAAAGGATAAGGACCAGCGGTCCAGGCACTAAGGTTAACATTACAAAGACTTAGACGTTTGCTTAGGCATATGTACTTAAGCCGAAGCCTATATAGGTATGGGGGAAGTGTACCTACAGTTCAAAAACAGTGTTACATATCTTCTGCCGTATCATGTGGAATAATAGTAGAAGTGTTCGACGTTAGAAAACATTTTTGCCTATCATATCCGTTACACACTCTGTATAAATAACGTATAACAACTTAAAAAACTGTACCCGGATAGCGAGTGCTGATGCAAACAAAGCTTTCACTCCGCGTACGTGAGTTAGGAGTAGTTTGAAGTTGCAAAGAAATTCGTTCATTTTTAAAGTGAAGCCTTTCTTGTAAGGGCCAATGTAAAGAACAGGGGCGGAACAGTATTTATAAGCATATTCCTAAGCCTAAGCCTAAGCCTAAGCGTAAGCCAAGCAAAAAATAGTGTAAAGCTTAAGCTTACCGCCCCTGTTCTTTACATGGACCCTTGTAAGTAAGCCAGACCAAAAAAATAAATACATCAATTGAGACTTGACCTATTCGAATTGGAAACTGTCTTTTCAATCTCTATAGAGCTGGTATTTTTGCCATAGCTCACTGCTTTCTCACATTTTATT
Source organism: Enoplolaimus lenunculus (assembly GCA_030248215.1). Taxonomy (NCBI): domain Eukaryota; kingdom Metazoa; phylum Nematoda; class Enoplea; order Enoplida; family Thoracostomopsidae; genus Enoplolaimus; species Enoplolaimus lenunculus. The sequence goes on along the minus strand of JASANG010001040.1, from coordinate 18,105 downwards.
CTATTAAGGGTAGTATTTATTTATGTGATTATATTTCATTGTTTCATTCATGATAACATGACAACAAAATTTCTAGACATCGACACCGACGTAAACGAGACGTTCTGGACCAAAGTGGTTCCAATCGGCACAATAAAGATCGCCGCAAAGTACGCGAATATGCGTACCGAGATGGATCACAAACAGACTCGAAAGAATTGCGAGCAAAACGAATATCAGTGCCAGCGCATTTGAAAAGTAGACTTGGCCGCATGTCAGCGCAGCTGCGACAACAGATTGAGTTTTCAAGAGGATATGAAAGGTGGATATCATGTTACTGTATAGATTTCGGTCTACTATCACTGACGAATTCAGGAGGGAACTCGTGGGCGAAAACCATTAAGATAGGCAGATACCCTATTGTCATAAGTAACGCTATAAGACTGTAGTTTGACGTGCGCATAAAGAAATCGAATACGTAAATGGTGTCAAGGTAACGCTTTGGCCACAGCCGCTACAACAGTGTATGCATCCGCATTGTGCAATTAAACCAAGCGAAATTTCAGTGATACAAGCACAATTTTTACAATAGTTTTACTTTTCCGGTAAAGAGTGCGATACCTAGATTTACTTCTGCAATTTATACAAAACGAGTTCGTTTCGTACCATGGGTCGAAGCTTCCACCGCATAAAAATCAATTGAGCGAATTTCGCGATCGAAACAAGCGAAAAACCAGATAACGTAAATTTGTATTCAAACTTCTCAAAAAATTTTTTTTCGGCTTTGGGTCTTCTGGATTCTGCAGTTTATACAAAACCAGTTCGTTTCGTACCATGGGTCGAAGCTTCCACCGCATGAAAATCAATTGAGCGAATTTCGCGATCGAAACAAGCGAAAAACCAGATAACGTAAATTTGTATTCAAACTTCTCAAAAAATTTTTTTTCGGCTTTGGGTCTTCTGGATGGAGGCTGTGCCCCCAATCGATGGATTTCAGGGGTGTTTGGAAATAGAACCAACCACACTGTAGAAGTGATTCGGATAGCAAATTCAGATTTGATTCGGATAGCAAATTAAGATTGATGTGTGTGGCCAATTAAAATACGCTAATTTTTCGAAGCAATTTGAAACAATTTCACCTTCGTCCCAAAATATGTATTTTTTCAGTGATCAATACAGCAAACCTGACCGACCATATATTGCTAAAAGTATGGAGAAACCCTATCGAAACAGATTAGAACTTCGGCAAGATACCGATAAACGAATTGCTGATCGAGATAAGTGATTTGTTGTTAAAGCAGGATGCAGTTACAGTTACATGTTCACCGTATACCGGAACCCAAACGGGTAGTGAATTTTTGCCGGAATTGGTGTCACGGTAATGGCTGTCTCAGCTATGTTTACTGGTGAAAGCTGAACCCCGCACAATTTTTGCAGATAAAATCTGCCACCTCTTGGCTGAACGTTGCCTCCTTCCAAACTTCCCAGATAAATCTGTTCCACTAAACTTGTCTATAATTAAGGACCTATCTTAAATCAAAACTGCAGTTTCGGAATTGAACTCCACATAAGAGTATTCGGAAGTCAGGTAAAAAATTTCAGACGATGTAATTGTACTATTGAAGAACAACTTAAATCTCTGCAGTAATAATTCAATGTTTTGAAATTTCGTGAAAGTATTCTTAGCCCACGCCCCCCAAGTTTAAAAATATTGTGGGGAAGTTGAACACAAAATTGCGCGTGTAAACGAATCTACTTGCCGTATGCTAATAAAGCATAAGCATATTCAACTTCGGACAATCACTCAACCCATAGTTTTTACCTGGGAAATTAGTGTTTTAAAATCCGTGATCCTGACAAATAATTTAATACATAACTACATACATAAGTCATTGTATCGATGTCCTGTTTTATTTCGGCATTTTCTTTTGCTATAGGAAGTCTATTGTCCACTCATTAAAGCTCAGTAAATTTAGTTTAGGTAAATCAGTTGAATTACCAGCGAACCTAACATTTAGTGTTTTTAAACCCAAATTAAAAAAATTCTTTTTACTGAAATACTTTATATTTTTTGTTACACAATGTATCATTCTTTATTTAAAAGATTATTACAGAAAACAACTGAACAATAATGGAAAAATTAAGAAGCATGTCCTAAATGACTGTTAACGCAAATCAATTTCAAAATACTTAAAATTAAAAACACTGTTATTTTCAGTTTTTACACCTTAACAGTATATATATTAACGTAATTTCCAACATATCAATGATAATTGGTGTACTTCTTCAGAAATGTGTAGAATAACAAAATTAGAGCAACGAATTGAACTAATTTTTAAAACTGTTAAGATGCAATAACATCACATCTAAACAGCGCATCTATTGTACGTTATGACTTTAATTTTAGACATTGTAAAGCTAATTCCTTTGTCAAATTCAATTGACGATCTTGTGTTGCAAGATGAAAATAATAATGGTTTTTTAACTCCGCCTGGTGAAGAATTTCAACAAGCGGTGAGTTATAAAATCATAAAATCTATTAATAATGGCTCTATTTTGATCAGTCGGGCGGTTATACGCGGTAGTGCGTGCTCATGTTTACATTAAGGGCCTGTCCGCTAAAGCTCAAGGCTGAAAGCGTAAATTTAAGTTTATAAATCGTTAACTTAACCCTAAGCCTAATAACAGTGTACAATTTCAACATAACACGTAAATTGACTAGTGTGTGGGTGCCTTCGAGGGGCACAACCCCTTTGAGAACACAATAACTACAACTTCCTGATATAAAATCTTGCACCCACCACAGAAAACTTTTTAAACTATATACGTTCTCCGGACAACCCCAAGCAAATTGAAGGAACCATAAGCAAAATGGGGGCTGTCGCCTCCCAATCCCTTCGCACTAAGCGGTTCTCACACTTTGCTGCAAAGACACAGTCAAAAAACTATACTCAAACAATGAACTGCTTTGTGTGGGTGTTTGGGGGTCGACAGCCCACATGAAAACGCATTTAAAGAAAATGATTTAATGTGAGCGAGTTTCTCAAGTGCGGGGAATCAAAAGTGCCAATTTGCTTACTGTATTGACCCGAATAAGATGGGGTAATAACAGGGGGTCCCCATTTTGAGTGCGAATCAATAGGAGTTCGTATCCCTAATAAGAATCCGTAAGCGGATAGGGTTCCTAAACCCTAATTAGAGTCCGTAAATGTCAATTAACCCTAATTGTAGCGCATAAATGACTCCAGGACCAAATAATTTGAGCCCGAAACTTTAAAGCGTACTTAAATTTTAAAAGCACATTCCTAAGTATAACCTTGTATTATCCCTCAAGCTATTGACATACAATAAATAAAAAGAAACTGAGTCCCCTGGTTCCGTCTGCCTATTGATCCGTCAAGCCCACGCCCCATCCTAGGTAACACCTTAACTTTTTCAAGGATATTTGGATTTCATAAGGAAAATTGGCATCTATCTCGTGATATTGCTATTTTTGAACTTGGGATAAGCTTAGGCTCAAGCTAAGCCTAAACCTGAGTGTAAACCTAAGCCTCTAAATAGTCTAAGCTTAGACTGACACTAAGCCAAAGCCGGACCCTGACACTAAGCCTCAGCCAATTTGATTTTCCTAGGATATCTGGATTTCGCACGGAAAATTGAGATAGTACCCATGCTACTTCTATGTTGAGAAATTGGGATATTACCCGGGAAATTAGGATTTCGGGAAATTGGGATATGATCCGAGAAATTAGGATTTTGGGAAATTGGTATATTACCCGGTTAATTTCCCAAAATCCTAAGACCGCGTCGGCATCCCTATATAAAACTCACAATTTGATATAAGTACGTACTATGTTTTCAACACAGCAGTTTTTGATATTTAAACAATGCAAGTGCTTGCATACACCAACGCTGTTAATTTCTACTTGATGTTAACACAAACTGCAACAATTGATAATGTTAATATCACGGTACAACTATTAAAGCCAGGGCTGTGATAGTAATGCATCTGAAATTTAGGAGTCGGAAAAGCCGTATCGAGCGCAAATAAGCGACGAAATATCGGACACTAACGCAATTGCAACACGAACGCCAGATTCGCAAGAACTAGAAGCACGTGATCGGGAATGGGAAAGACATTATCGCCAGGTTCACGCTGATACCTATGCTGAAGCGCAAGTGACCGATCAAATGCACGGCATTCCACGTCAATCAGTAGCGGTTGGTACTGAAGCAAGTTAAAAAAAGACCTTTGGATTTGGCACTTATTTATCAACAAACATAAAGTGTTTGCTGATATTGAATATTGCCTTACTACTTGTTATAAATGAAAAAATACGCATTTTGTATTTTAATGGGGTGTTTTAGATGTGGGACTGGGGTACGCCACGCCAGTGTTTACGTAGGTATTTTCGCACCGAGACCAAAGAGTCCCGAGAAGTCGAGCTGTGAATTCAATACATACGAAATCAAATCGAAGAGGACGATATTAATGATGTATTGCTACGAAGGTGTTTCAGGTTGGAGAAATACAATCTGAAGATCGACGAATGCTGGATCCATGTCCCGAGCTTCCGCTGGACGAACCAAACCACGCTGTGCTGGATAATGGTATATATTTCATAGCCTAATCTGCTATTCAGGCCAATTTAATTAACCAATTTGCTATTCTGAGCAAATAGCAGTTTTGCATATTGCCAAATACCCGTTTTGATATTTATTCCAACACCAATAGTGTAGAACCAACAATAATTGATTGTCAGCAGTGATTCTCATCATATTGTTATATATCTGCTTGGCCAGATTGTTCAATTGCAGTTTGGCCTGGGCCAGCCTTGATTAGTAGTTTACCCTTCGACAGATACATTCTTTGTTTATGCATATCAAGAGCGGTGCGTCATATGAAATGTTGTTTCCTGATTCACACCTTATCACCGATTCTTCATTTCTGTATCATGAATAGGTTATTTTATGCTTTACGTATACCGAATAAACACAACTAAAAATACTTACTGTTTTACTAAACCGATTTACTCTTTGGCATCTGTTCCCGGCTCCGGCAGAAGATCAACCTCCGGCTCTGGCTCCGGTAGAATTTGTAACGGAGGTTCCGGCAATTTCGATAGTGAAATTTTGCAGAATTTTACAAAATTTATTTGTTTTGGACATTTTGGTTAAACTTTTATTACAATTTTGAGGAAAGAATTGCAGAGATTTCATAAAAATAAGCGCAAACCAAAACATAAAAGCGGACAAATAATTGCTAAAATTAGCGAATTAAACATCTTTCTAAGTAACTACCAAATTTCGCCTCACCTCTGGATACGATATTTTTCACTTCCGGTTGAACACTGGTTTCTAGACTACGGGATTGATGAATTGTCAAATGGGATGAAAGTTGTTATTATTATTATATATCTGTATTATGATATATACCCAAAGTCGAGAGCCAAGAGTTACGAACTACCGTACTAACACTTCTGTCGCATGTAGAATAACACTACATTTAAATCAACTCTTTGGACAAATATAAACACGTACATTAAATTTTCGAAAAAATACGCGTAAATATTAAATGTCTGATATCCCACGTATGTTTAGGAGCCGGAATTGGTCTGAAAGATTTAATTAAAGAAACAGTGGATTATGCTGGTACGGGATTTAGCTTTGTTCCCTTGATTTTGTAAATACTATAATACTGTAGTAGTTGGATTTTATAGGAACTGTTGACTTTTTTTATGAAACGAAACTTTTCAGGCATCTATCTATATATGATTACCGTTTCATTAAGCTTAACGCTTAGCCCATTTTATAACACACAGGACTTTTTAAAGCTAATATACCACTTCAAATTTTTTAGAAGAATTTGTTTATCTACAGGTAAACACGGCCATCGACAACATTGGCGAGAGTTCAACGATGAACAAGCTACAGTCGCTCGAAAACGGTATCAAAACAAACGATTAACAGATAAATCTCGACAGCTTCATTTGCGGCAACAACGACAACAGCAAAAGTTTTCACAGCGGCAAACATCATCGCGAAACAGACAACGACAAACCGAAACAAAGGACGATTCTTCCAGTGCTGTTGAAGTGCACACAGGTGGCAGCCGACCACGTTACGACAAACAAAACGCCCTACTCAGTTGCCTCAGTTGTATTTTTTATTTCATTGCAGTCAGCACTATTATTATCGCTACACTTGTGCTGTTTTTGCATTATACTGGATGTTTAAACCAAACGACCAACTGTGTTCGTACGGGAATGAAACGAATTCGCTCGCAATACTGGCCATGGTACACAGTTGGCTTCAAGCATCCTTCAACATCACATGCTCGACAAATGTTTCGAGGACCAATCGCAGAATTAGCAATGATGCCTTTCAGAGTTGCGCATTTTATTGTTCATTGGTGTATTGACCGATTTCAATTTTGATGATGAACATAACAAATATGCCGGTAAATTTAATGCCTACAAGCCCAGCAGTTATAGCTGATACGTGGTAATTCGGTGTGAACAATACTCGTTGTACTGAAACTTGAACGGAACTATAACAAATGCTGAAACTTGTTGATTTGAGTTAAGCATAAGAAAAATAAAGCATTCGGTCTGATTTTCAGACACAATATGCAGCGAAATGTGCTTGCTGAATGTAATGATAAGACACTAAAACGAAACTGAAGATAAGCTAAAGATAAATCTATTTGAACTCTGCTAAAATAACGATTACTTAACCAAAATTGTCCGGAAGAGGTCATGAAAACGAAAGCTACCTTAATTTATGCGCCAGCCTAAATGGCCGCTTTCGCTGTAATTCTAAAGCTAAGATGCGATAATCCAAAAAATAAACAAGTATATATAACTGTGTAGTTTGACAAAACAGCCCATGTTACATTCAAAAGAGTAGTTTCTCACAGGACTGCAATAGAGTGAGCTTAAGCTTAAATTTTAGTGCTTAGATTTTTAAGAGTACTTAGTTTTAGATTTATCTGCGCTGAAGCATAAGCTCAGGCTACCTACTGCTACATTTCTAAATGTGACATTGGCCGACTAAATTATAAAAACAAATTATATAACCTTCAAAACCCTGAACATTTTGTGTATAGTTCACCATTCACCCTTTCTTGAATGGAACGATACTTTAAACGGCAATGGATCTATGCCTAAACCACAGAAATAGTTACTTGGATCGACAGGGCAAGCAGGATCTTGCTCAACGCGAAACGCTTGCAAAACTGTGACAAAGAAAACAAATACTTCTAAACGAGCAATTAGTTCACCGCCACATCGGCGAGGTCCCAACCCGAAAGGCATAATTTTTTCGACCGCTGCTAGATTAAGTGCGCCGGATTCCAAATCCAAAAATCGGTCCGGATTAAACTTGTGTGGATCCGTGAATACAGATGCATCTCGATGAGCAGAAAATAAATTAAAAACCACAGGTGTACCAGCTTTAATACTGTAGCCGGCAAGTTTTGTGTCCGCAGTGGTCGCGTGGGTGATGCCTAATGCAGACATAGATGAATATCGATAGATTTCAGCTATTGTTGCCATTGTATACGGAAGCGAGTCTTGGTCGTCAAATGTAACATAGTTGTCGCGTCCAATAACACTAAAAACCGGGATGTAAACGGATAGTAAAAATAACATTAACAAATACTGATCAAAATAACGGAACTGGAAAACAGTAACGTGTGAAAGTTTTAAACTAAAAATAGCGAATTCATTCAAATCTCTAAATATTGTGGAAGAATTTTGTTTTTCTACTTTAAATAGTGTCATAACGGTAGCAGACACCGGGTTCTACCGCAAATTGAAACAGATATCTGGCTACACACTGTTAAATACAAATTAAACGTTTTGTGCACTTTCCTCACATGCATAGACTTAGGATTAGAAAAGGCTTATCTATGATTAAGCCTAGATACAAACCTAAGCTCAGGCTTAAGACTTTGAATTAATGTGAGGAAGACGTATTAAAGCACAAAACCAATTAATTGATTTTGTCCCGCATAGCTGAAGGTAAGACCGTTTTCCGTGCGACTACAATAGAGTAACCTTAAGCTTTAGACTAATTGGCTTGCTTTTTAATCTTACGCATAGGGTCACTTATAAATTTATCTTTAGAATGGGACTTAGGCCTAATCATACGCTTATACTACCATTACAGCCATCAACTTTACATGCACTTGTTAAACAAATTATTGATTTTCTTTCTTAATAAAAGCAAGTTTCAAAAGAGCGTAAATTTCATTAAAGACATTTGGACAACGAGATAATTCACATTGCATAGTTTTTTGACGACATACCAATAATTCCTAACTGGTCAATACAAGAATCGTAAAATTTCAACGGTGCTATATATTATTTTGACAGTTTCCAAACTCAGGCTATCTCCCACTGAACAATCCTAGAACCGCCGCGGTGTGCATTTACTAAAGCCGAATAATGTCACAATGTTAACAAATAGCCATATTCTAAATGATGTCACCTTTGTTTGAGCACAGTGTTGTAAGAGTTTATGTAGCATTATTTACAAAATTATTATGAACGGAGCATTTAACGAATCTCTTGAATAAAACAACTTACTTGTCAATTTCTTGATGTACTTTACGTTGAACATCGTCAAATTTCGCCATTAACAGCATCGCCCAACGTGTTGTTGACGCAATTGTTCCAAAACCAGCGCCGAACAAACTGGTCACAACACCTTTCAACGTGTCATCAGTGATGTTTAACACAGCTTTGTCAGAATCATCCATGTTTTCAGACGCTTTTACAAACACATCCGATATGTTTCGTTCCATACCTGAACAATGTACTTTTGTTTAAAATCTCGCGCAACCTATCATTTATACTCCATACACATACATCAAACACTATGCACCAATAAGACCCTACAGTTCGTTCGATTTTACCATTTCTGCTAACCTTTCTCATACGTCCGGATGTTTTCTTCCGCTAGCTGTGCGGAATATCGATCTATTGTCGCCATAAGGTCTTCAAATTGTTGTAGTTGTTTACGTAAAAGAAACGACGCCCATGGAAAATAATCAATAATCACGCCAAACATCATTGTTTTCGCGAAAGAATTTAAATTTGCAAAAACTCGGTCAACCTGTCAACAAAAATGAGTCTAAACGGGTCAAGTTCACATTTGACCAATTGCTTGAAAATGTGGCTAATTAGAATACTGTATTCCGAAACTGTTGGGTATATAAACGCACATCCGCAAAGCAATGGTAGTAGTAGCACAATAGTGGTCTTGCCTGTTACCTCGGCGAGAGAAACGACAAAACCAGCATTTACATACTACTAACAAGACGGTCAGCTTTGACAGTGTCATCAGAACTAGCGAACTTCATCCGCACCTCAAAAATACTTACTTCGGGGTCATCAATGTTAAAATAGCGACCATAGGAAAAGTAACCCATAATTGTCCAAACGACACGGTTCAAAATAGGTTTTGGCTCGAACGATTCTCCTTTGCGGCGTTTCAACTCGTCGGTTAACATATCAACTGCCTTGTACGCAACTTCTTGCACTTCGCGTTTGCGCGCATGTGCAAATATTCCAATAGCGCGGAGTGTTATCTTTTTAAACAATCGATACCGCTGTGTGCATCCTGGCAAACCAAATTCGCCAAATCCTGCTCGGTACGTCAGAAAATCGGGGCGACCTAAATTTTTAATCACCTGATTAAACCATATAAAGCATATAATTACAACAAGCAGCCCCTGAAAGGGTCAGGGAGACGGGGTACGCGTACACTTGTCCACTGCCGGGCTTGATGCCTCTCATACCCCTTGTGTATTAAACCATATAAAGCATATAATTACAACAAGCAGCCCCTGAAAGGGTCAGGGAGACGGGGTACGCGTACACTTGTCCACTGCCGGGCTTGATGCCTCTCATACCCCTTGAATGAGGAACAGCTCATACACAAGGGGTCCGTCACAAAATTTTTAAATTAGGATTTTTTTTGCATCGAAAGTTTTTGTCCGAATACATATCGTGTGATTTCCCGCTAGCTTTGCTCCCAAAAAATTATTTCACAAAATTGTCAGTACTTACGGCACGTCATTATCCTCTCGTTGACTTCAACTACACTGGTCACACAGATGAATAAAATAGATTTTTTCAACTTTTAAAGAATGAATGAAACAATCTTTCGTTTGAACTGAACATATTCAAATAAAGAAAATTCTTTTTAAAAAATTGCATTCATAAATTCAAGACCGAAAAATGGTTATGAAGTACCGCCTCAAGCAGGAGTCAAACCCACACTATCCAGTAGGGAATTCATCTGCTAACCCACTGCGCCATATGGTAACTGCCGGAATGTGTTAATGTTTGCGTCACATAATCTACGCTGTGTAATTGACTAATTTCACGAGATGTGTAATGTGCGTTGCGTACCATATAATGTGTATTTAACATTGTTAACTGTTTTGTATATGAATGCAAATTAGCAACACCCCTTATCACATGAAGATCAAAAATAGGAATGTGGTTTTTCGGGGGGATCACGGTACGAAAATACGGCTGGCTTCTTGCCCGAAACTAATACCTAAGCTCCAATTTTTGCCATGAAAATTCTGCTGCAAAATTATATTTAACATAGCCAGCTTTAAACCATGAAAAATTGTTACAAAGCGAGGTATTGAAGGAAAAGAGATTGTAAAATCTATACCCCGGAAATTTGACTCATTTTAAAAGAGACGGCTTCCAGGCCGTCTCAAAAATTACATATTTAAAACCAATGAAAACTCACTTATACTGCAAATTTACAAAACTGTGCGAACGTCAAAATTTGCATATCTTATAATTGGAAAAACAAGAATACATCATCACCAAAGGTCTGGCCATCTTATTAATCTTGTTTAATGCTAAAAACAATGATAGAAACTAAATGCTATATTCTGCATGGCTGCTTTCAGAACTACTGAAAGACACAACTATTTTAAAAATACAAAAATGTCATAATTCAAATTGGCGAAACCACCTGCAACACTTAACCGGAGACGGAAGTCAATTTTTTGCCGGAGTCGTAGGCAACCCTCCGGTTGTACCCTGATACCTATGACATCAGATGCCATTATGCATATCTATAAGTAACAGCAAATGTAAAACAATGTAACAATTAATTAATACGGTTAAATATTATGGTTGTAATTTTTTACCAAATTAAAGGTGGGCAAAGAATCCAAAGTTTTACAGGTGCTTTAAAATTTATGCATTACCTGAGGTTATACCCAAGTCAAAAATTTCTTACCCAACTCGCGTTGTGCCCGCAGACGGTTCGAGTGCCACTCTGTGCCACATTCACGCTTGGCATTTCATAAAATTAAAGTTCCTGAGTTTATAATCGCAATTTTCAAAACGAGAGCTCATTTTGCACTACCATGTGTTTTAAATCCATTTTTTAAACTGTCAAATCCAGAGTGCAACTGACCTGCAAATTCAAAGCCGGTATTTAAAGCAGCCTGACGAATCATTTTGTGACCACAGACAACAACAATTTTCCGTCCACCAACTTTGATTTGATACACATCTCCGTACGTTTTTTGTAACTTCGTGAGCGTAACATTGGCCTATAATGTATAACAATTGCATATTTCGTCTTCAGGTGAATATAACAAATGAAACAGCACTTCAAATATATATACATATGTTCCAGTTCCTACATTTTTCACCTTCCGGTTCCGGTAAGTTTTTTACCAGAATTTAAAATTCTGGTATTAAATTCAAGTCGGTGGAAATTAATATATTTTACTAAAAAATGAGGATAAATATTAAATAGATTCCATTACTAAAGTATGTAAACCTTGACAATCGCCGAACATCGAAGGTAGATTTCGCTTCCTTGGATTAAGAAAATCTAAAATACAACAGATAAAGTGAATATCTATCTCCAACTAGGGTTATTTCAACAATAATATTGCAAAAAAAAAAATTAAAATGAATTTTTCGGTGGCATGTATTTTTCATTTTTCGGTTCCGGCTCCGTTTCCGGTTCCGGTTACGATAAATTGTAATTCCGGTTGCACCCAGATATATAGACGGTTGAAATACGGAAAAGATAAATATGTGTCGGAAACTGATCGAAGACGAACAAAAAGAGTATATACAGAAAAAAACAGAATATTCCATAAAATCAAAAACGAAAATCACTAAAAATGGAGTGGAGTAAAAATCATATGGCATTGATTATTTATAATAGTGACTTGTGAAACAGTTTAAATAAAAATATTGGTCTCAAAAAACAATAACAATTAGCTTCGAAAACTAGCCAAAGCCACTTAGTACTACGATCCAGGACGACTGTAAATTATTAAATTCACAACGCTCAGAGACATAATCGATAAAATTTCACTGCAAAAACATGCTTCATTAGAACCTGCTCAGTGGAAGACATTGAAACAAAGGATTTACAGACCGGGAAATTTAAGCTTAAGTTTAAGCTTAATTTTAGGCTTAAAATTAGGTTCCTTTTTAGGCTTAAACTAATACAGAGCCGGCCTTCAAAATTAACATGGGAAGGTCATTGTATGAATACCTACTCGCGGTTAAAATGAACTTACGAAAAACAACCGTTACCTTTTTGCCTAAAAATGGCAAATAACCAACAACCGGCAGCCCCCATGGACCTGGAGGTTCGTCAGCATCGACGTTGGAGCCGTAAACGAAGTACGCAATTGCAAATAAAGCGATTACTATCAATAATCCGGCGAAACTTAACATGTTGTCTGCAAAAAAGTTAAAATTGTACCAATATTAATTAACATAAATCATAAATGCTAACCAAAATTGAGTAAAAATTTAACCGCAGACCAGAATCAGAAGCTATTAAATGATTTCGACAAATACCTTAAAATATTGAAACCTATTAAATGATTTCGACAAATATCGTAAAATATAGAAGATTCGAAAAAGTATGCCAAAATAAAAACTGCTAAATTCCCCCTGAGTTGGCTCACATTGTCGAAAAAAGCACGAAATTTCAATAGCATCTGAATCAAGCGATAGTAACTTTTGACATAAACGTATAATGTAAACATAATAAAATAAATTTTGCTGCAGCATTTATTAGATACCAAACAATGACGGTATTTTTTATAACGGTTGTTTGCTACGTGTTTAAGAATTAGCCCGTGTGAAACCGAAAGTGCAATCAAGAACAAAACTAGACTCGGAGGTGGAGCAAAACTCGGTATATAATCTATTAATCTTCATGTTGAAATGTTCTGAAGTAAAGTCAAAATCTTCTTTTTGTAGCTAGTTTAGAACAAAACCTCAGTTGTTAGGAGTGGAAAAATCACCTCCAAGATTCATATGTATTTGCAACTGGCCGACCGATATAGCACTTTGTTTTGAACATACGTCCATGGAATTCAGCGCTTTATAATGACTAAATGGAGTTTAAAAGAGGTGTAAGTGGGTAGTTTTCACTCGCGCTGCTCTTTACCCGCGGAAATTTTATTCGTTACCAGCGAGTTAACGCATTTGCCCATAGTTATTTTACCCACTACACACTTTAACCCATAATACTAGGTTGTTTGCGATAGGTGCTCACTGACCAGTGGATCAAAACATTCTTGTCTGTGCGATATCGTTGTAGTTAAAGAACGTAAAACCGTAAAACCACGCATGGTTTCATCGCAATTTGTCTTTAATATCTCATTCATAGAACTTGTCAAAATATACATTGTTCCAAGCCAATTTAGTCGGAATAAGGAATTATGTTGGACCCTCCAACGCGTCTTGCAGCTAGGTTTGAGATCTGCAACGAAACAATACGTCATGCTATTCGCAACATTCAGTGAATAAAACCAGTTTTCTGAAATTTTACGGTATAATCCGATGCGCGCACTTATGTTTGGATAAAGTTGCCTGTAACAAGTGAAATTTCTTGCAAAATGTCCTACTGAAAATTTGCACTGTAAGTGTTATACTTGTACAGATTCCGTAATTCGCTCCGAAATTTTTTTGTAATGCATTTTAAAATGACTGACACTAAAATGGTCGAGAGAAGAGGTATACCACTCATATATACTGCACCCCTGCGGGCGTGATGATCACGCTCTGGCCAATATTGAGTATTAAAAGAACTGCGTGTAACTTTACTTGCTTTCCTAGAATGTTCTCGCTCATTCTACACCAATGAGTACATTGCTTACCCTCTGCAAGTTTAACCCTTTCTCACATGAATATTTTCTATTTCCCCTGAGACCTATTTTTATGCTAGGATTCGAACTCCAGTGACTGGAGTGGGAGGCGTATACCATCAGCACTCAGCTATAGGAGCTTGACGCTCGAGCCCGAGGGGGCTGTCACGTCTTGTGGTGATTTAGTACTATGTATACGTGTTGCCATTGTTAAACACGGTGCAATATATATTATTTAACGTATATACACTGCGCTGAGTTGCCTACAGGCAACTCAATGTGAGAAAGGGTTAATACTTTGATAAAATATCACATTTGGCTTAATATTGCAAATCAAACGAACAACCAAACACAATCTCGCTCAGCCGAGGTCGCGAAAAACGGTGATCAAGCTCAGTTGATGTCGTAGCAATATTTCTTAAAATAAGTACTAAAAAAAGCGGGGCGGCCTGCCGCCAAAGGTGAAAAAACTAACTAATTTTGCCGAAGCCGGAGTCGTAAGTGAAGTAAGGTAAGGTATAAGAATACGAAAAATTCCTTTGCTCACCTCTGCAAAATGTAACGCGTGCAATGCAATTTTTTGGAACTTCCTTATTTTTACCCTTTGGCAATTTCTGTAAAGTTTATTTGCAAAGTTCAACTATACAAAATTTTGGTCTTGCTTTCATGTTTGGACAAGTAGACGTGCATTTCATATCACGTGTGCCCTGACCCTTCAGCTCACACTATGAAAACATAGTAATTGGCATGACACACAGCGAAATCTTTATTTGCAAGACAACGTGATTTGTAAATTTATTCCCCTGAGTTGTTTACCTCCACTTCAAAAGCGCAACCAGGAATTATGTTCGTTAGTGTTTATATAATAACCACATTTATAAATTTAAGCGAGCAAGATATTCTAAGGACTCTACGATCTAGAAAGTTTTAGCGTTAAAACTGCCTTTTTCTGGTGTTATGTTGTGTTACAAGGCTTCAATACAAATAGAAATATGTCCGTAGATTTACGTGTTTACGGTATTGGCCCCTCTAAAGATCAGGGGAGGCAAGTTTTTTGTGGGACTAGAATAAAGTAAGCTTTATCTTTAGACTAATTTTTTGCTTGGCTTAGACTTTAGGCTTACGCTTAGGCTTAGGAATATAAATGGTCATTCTTATGCTTATGTTTAGGCTTAGGCTTAGGAATATGCTTATAATACTGTTCCGCCTCTGTTCTTTACATTGGCCAGTGTTTAACGAAACGTGCTGAACGCAAATATCGCCGTGTTCAATTTCAGTGGCCCATCCCAACTGCGGCAAAATGCGATCGTCCCTGTGCCATACTATATGTCCGTTGCCATGTCTGAGTGATTGGAGAATATATTTCTACTGAATCGGTAATCGAACGATCAGCTCGTTCTCCGCCAAATGCCACAATATTCGATCCAAGCGAAACCAACGCAAAATTTGCCCGTTCAATAATCATTGGCGGCATATCAAACCATTCGTTCGTTTCAACGCTGTACCGAGTACAACTGTTTGTCACAGTTTCCAATTTATAATCGTATCCGCCACAAACGTAAATAAAATTATCCAACGCTGCCGCTGCAAGTTCTTTCTTCGAATGCTTCATTACTTGAGACTCGCTCATCCAAGCTCGTGTTTCCGCGTCGTAAATATCCATTGAATTCCATGCGTTTTGACCCCAACCACCCATTGCGTACATCCGGTTTCGGTATGCGACTGCCGCAAACTGAGATCGTTTTCGAGGCATGGCTGTTATGGCCTGCCACTCACCTAAAGTTGAATTAATACATTCACAGTAATTTTGAGGTGCAAACCGATGCTGATCGCCGCAAATGCAAAACAATTCATTGCTAACTGCTTTTGTATCAGTACTGTGTGGAGTTGCAATTGAACTGCTTGTGATGGTAGCACCTGCACCAGTAGTATGATAATGTATTGTATTCGGCAATCGTGACCATGTCCGTGTGTACCAGTCGAACACTTCAGCAGTGTTTGAATTTCGTTGTTCAGAATCGCTGAAAATAAATTATTCGATTCTGTGAATGTTCACATTCGCCAATTGACTAACATCTATTATATATTATGTTTCAAACTACAAACATATATATATATATATATATATATATATATATATATATATATATATATATATATATATATATATATATATATATATATATATATATATAACATAAAAGCCGCATCCAGGTTGCAACGGAATCCAGATTCCGGCTAAAATCCCAAAAAATTTCGGGTTGGTTCCCCGATTCCGACTGTCTGCTATTCCGATGCCGGAATTGTGATTTTGTGGTTCGGAATCTGTGAGTGATTTAACTTAGGTTTTGCTTATTGTTTCGATCGTTTTCACTCGTCTGCATGTTTTTGCTTAGTAAGCATTCTGTGTTACTTGAAGAGCATCTTGCAGAGCAACATTTTCATTATCAAAATGTGACTGACTTGCAAACTTTAAGTTTTACCTTTAAACGAATAACAACATCTAAACTTTAAATTCTATTTTATAGCGGCAAACAGTGATATTAGCCCCACTGATTTCCAAATATAGCTCGATATTTGGCTCCACAGTATCATTACTGCAGTGACAAATATTCATTTTGAGAGTTCTCTAATGAATTGTGACCACAAACCCAAGATATTAAGTATCGTCAGTCCATAGAATTGGTTAATTTTAACAAATCTGGGTCCCTCAAATCTGGTCCCATTATTTATGCTTTCATAAACCTTCATATTTAAAATTTCCAAATGCTAAAACTGCTTAACTGCATGTCAAGTTAGCTGACCCAATGCTTTGAGAATTGGAAGGACTCCATTAATATCACAGCGTCTAGCAGATCGCTACTGTTTAATAGAACTACTAAAACTTAAATTCCGATTTTGATTCCGGTTCCGACAAAAATATTTGATTCGGATTCCGCTTCCTACAAAATGCACTTCCTATGTATTCCCTGCCGCATACCATTAATGGTCTTACTCAAAACAATAGCTACAAAAGAGACGCGTCTTCAAATGAATATATACCAGCTATTAGCAGTCTAGCAATTGATTTGTTTACCAAAGCGTGCTATAACGTCTACAAAGAAATCACCAACTGAGGAGACGAGCTCAACACGTTGAGAACATGGGAAATGGCTTGTGTGCCAGCTTTCA
The DNA here is from genome assembly GCA_030248215.1 of Enoplolaimus lenunculus. Taxonomy (NCBI): domain Eukaryota; kingdom Metazoa; phylum Nematoda; class Enoplea; order Enoplida; family Thoracostomopsidae; genus Enoplolaimus; species Enoplolaimus lenunculus. The sequence goes on along the minus strand of JASANG010001040.1, from coordinate 785 downwards.
AGTGTAGCAATTGTCGTTTACCTACCATTATCACTTGCTTAGCTAATTTTGCATAATGTTCATAACTTTGCACAAGTACTTAGTACTATTCCCGCATAATTTTCACATCCAAAACATAACCAAAATATTCAAAACAAATGTCGATATTGACTCATTGAACAAGAGAATGATGCTACGTGCATGATGCAAAATGTACCAGCGCGCGTTGTTTTCTGTCGACCCTTCTGCTCTGGAGGAGCAAATGGTTATTGCTTGCAGCGAAGAAAATACCAGTACAAGCAGACGCCGGAATGGAATTCCGTTGCAACCTGGATGCGGCTTTTATGTTATATATATATATATATATATATATATATATATATATATATATATATATATATATATATATATATATATATATATATATATATATAATGTTTGTAGTTTGAAACATAATATATAATAGATGTTATCAATTGGCGAATGTGAACATTCACAGAATCGAATAATTTATTTTCAGCGATTCTGAACAACGAAATTCAAACACTGCTGAAGTGTACGAATATACACGCGGACATGGTCCACATTTGCCGAATACAATACATTATCATACTACTGGTGCAGGTGCTACCATAGCAAGCAGTTCAATTACAACTCCACACAGTACTAATACAAAAGGGGCATTTTTAGCAATAAAAATATTTTTTATTGCACAGAATCACATAGTTTGCACCTCAAAATTACTGTGAATGTATTAATTCAACTTTAGGTGAGTGGCAGGCAGTAACCGCGTGCCATTCTCAGTT